>VYWZ01000131.1:0-11741 GCA_008711595.1 Fusarium xyrophilum | reverse complement strand
CTAGCTTTATTTAAAGATTATAATATACTTAGTAGTTAAGAACTAATTAATTAGATAGGTTAATATAAGGTTAAGGGATTTATAGAGCACTTGTTTATCTAGAGCACTTGTTTATTAACCACGTTATAACTACTTATAAATACCTTCTTATACCTCTATATATTATAGGTACTTAATAAATCTTAAAAAGTACCTAAAAGTACCTATAAGTACTCATAAGTAAGATTACATACTTGACTAAGTATCTAGGCAATTAGGTATTAAACCTTTGATAAGCACCTGTAGGAATTTTAAACCCTAACTATATATACAGGCATAAGTCAATAGCTACCACAGTTATAAAGAGATATCGAAGTTCAACCTTAAAACTTGTCAAATGCAACTTGAGTTATAATAAATCCTCAAGGGTCAAGTCAGTCCGTACTGCTCAACCTCTTTGGCCATATTCTCAATAATCTCCCCGTCTGTGCTAAGGTGACGATGGCCAGCCCCAGCCAAGTCACGTCAATTGGAGCCTACGTTCCATGGACAGGTCTTGCATCGACCGCATCATTTGTCTTTGTTATCCAAGTTCTAGCAATTTCAGCCTTTTCTCCAGTCCATAGGTTGCCAACAATGTATCCCTCCTTACTTGGGCATTTGCGAGATAACATCTGGAAAGCGTCCAAAAGCTGTCCAGACGTTGATCGATTTCTACCTTGCACGAGGACGACTTTCATCTCGTTTGAAAAGATATCAAGAGCATTGTGTAAGAAGTCGGAGCAATTTGGATGTTAATGTAACTTGACGATCCACTTTTGAACATTAACAAAAACTGAAGCATTCTTTCCAAACGACTTACTTCATTAACTTCTGCCTTTACTTGTACCGCGTGGTTTTCTTTATCAGACCTTCTTTTAAAAATGTAGAATATGTTGTTGTTCGCCTCGATAATGGACATCGTGGTCCTTGCCTGATTAAAGTCTTCAACATACCGAGGTCCGCCTAAGAACCAGGTTATTAGGTCCAGAAATAAGCACCCCAGTGTCCATATATCAAAGGCTCTTGATATCGTTCCCCCTTCGATGTAGCATTCAGGAGGGCAGTATCCAGGAATTGGTAGTACCTTGTGGTTGGGGATGTTAGAGCGACTCTTCACGCTGTTGAAAGTCGATAAGCCGAAGTCAGAGATGACTAGAATGATCTTATCTTTATTCCCTGATCTCTCGAAGCATAGGATATTATCGCACTTAATATCCCCATGTCTCCCGTAGCCATTACCTACTCCATGTTTCGGGCTGTGTATGGTCTGTAGCGCACCGATTAGTCCTAGGAGTTGGCTAGATATCCAGATTGTCGCTTTGCTGTGCCTAGGGGTTTCGCTCTGTTCCAGGTACTCGCTGAGGTCACAGATCGCACCGGGACAGATAAACCCCCTTTTATCTGCACAACGAAAAGCGCACAAGGCGGTTACTAGGTGGGAATGTTTGAGTCCGTTGAAACGCTTGAGCATCTCCCACTCCTCCTGGAATTTTGACTCCTGGAATTTTGACTCATTGTTGTGTCTGATGTTATGAAGGGTCTTGATTGCGAAATTTGTACAATCAAGGTTGATCTTTTGATTTTGCTCAATCAGCTTCCCTCACCTGGAAAGGGTTATTTAACGCTCGTTACTCACACTCTTCAATAGATGTTGATAGGCATGTGACGTTGAGTGAATTTCAACGCGTGTCACCCTTCCATCAGCTCCCATATCATCTGAATCGTCACCACCACGGGCTTCGAATAATGCTTCGCGAGAACGACGCCATGGTCTGCAGGCGGATTTATGTAGATGGTGCTTCTTCAAAGGCTCGTCCGCTCTTGAGCTGAAGTATGGTGTATCGATTCTCCATTGATACGATTTAAAGTGTTCTTTCTCTGAAGTTCTCCAGCCTACGAAGCATGCGATGGGTAGGTCAGGTCCGGCCAGAGGGTAGACTACGTTGTTTTCAATCCTGATAGGCAGCTGTTGGTCATTGAACCCTGAATTAACGAAACGCTGAATGTCACCGCAGCGCTCTTGCAATACCAGTAGTCCGAAAACTTTGAGGAATGCCCCTGGTGGAGTACGGTCTGCTGAGGGTTGCACGTCTGGAGGGTGGATTTTGTCGACATATCCATAGACTTCGAGATCGTTGAAGCCGTGTTCAGGCCGTTTCAGTTCGGCCTTGATTCTTTCTCGACTCAAAATATGCCGCAGCAACTTGCCAGTCCAGAATCGACCATTAATACCCTCCACACTGTAATCTCGTAGTAGGTTACCTAGGTCACCAGATATACCATCCAATGTGACGAGTCCATTGCCATCATATTTGTAATTCTCCCTCGGTGACTTCTCAAGGCCACTGGGCTCGGTCTTCTGGTCTGTCATTTGATTCACGTAGTCGCCGTAGATTCTATAGACGTAAGGTACGTATCAACATGGCTGCAATTTGAGCCCCGAAGTCTTAACACACCACTTACTATACGCTTTCATTCGGCGCAGACCCTCTTATCGCAGCAGTATGTATCAGTTTCTTATCAGCGGCTTTCTTGATTCCAGACGGTTAGCGCTATACACCACGGATCAGCTCTGAGCGGGTAGGGTAAGTAAGTATAACTAATCCAGAGTTAAGAAAAGGTTACCAATGGTGCATTAATCGTTAAAGCTTAGGCAGTAATCGAATACTTGGGCATTCTGATTCTCATTATTTATAGCCTTTTGGACACGTATTTTGTTAGAGCGCTATTTCATGGAAACACAGTAAGCGGTAGTTCAAGCACCGATTCTTTTCTTGTGCGAATAGCCACTTGTCATACGCCATTCGTCTCGAAAGCCACGCAAGCACATTTGATTGGCTTGTGCAAGGAACTTCACTCGCCTGTCACACGCTACAGTGTTACTCACCGTTGACATGCCCCGGCATAGTAGCGTCCATCGGTCAAGGAGGGGTAAATTACACAAAGTGTTTCAAGCAAAGCCCCGCCAGCAAAGGTAAACAAAGCGACATGTGTGCCGATCAAAGGCTGGTTTGCTACGACTGTTTCGATCCCTTCGAAAGCCTGCATGCTGACTCGGCAATATCAGAATAACATGGATTGGGCAAATGATAATGCGATATGCTGCGAAAACGGAATCAGCAGAGTATTCAAATATCATGAGAGACCAACAAGCCTCGTACGAGTGCTTTCAGACGGGAGTGTTTGTGCGTCCTGATAGAATTCACTGTATTCTGCTAATTGTCTTCTAGAAACCTCTAGTGTGGACAATGAAAGATGTTACTGATTGGAACCGTTGTTTTGAGAAGGTCGGTATTACTATTCCCTTCTTCACAGAGACTGACGGCCTCCAAGCAACACCCAAAGCTTGATGGGTCAGACTCAGGCCTTGTGTCAATGTATGTATTCCTATCATTCATGAGTTTCCGAGATTGTTAATAGTATCAGTTTATCAAGAAGGATCGGCGAACCCACCGTCGATCCCGTGGAGGGGATTGAATCAAAAGATTGGATAGAGGCCATCCGAAAAGCAACGATGCACAACAAGACTGCTTTTGAAAAGAATCTGCGCGGGACCGGTGATCAGCGTAACCTACGAACACTGCCGTTCTCCGAACAGTGCTTTCAGGACATTGCAAAGAAGCTCTATATACATGACTCGATCAGCCAGGGTGTAGGTCGAGCAAATGTTTCTCAATTCTCGGCCGTCACGCTAGAAATGGCCAGGCATGATGGTCATGAACTAGTCGCACACGGTACGTGTCTCCTGAATACTGATGTCGGATAACTTCTAATGTCGGGACAGTGTATAGTGCCCGAACTTCCAATGCTTGGGATGGTGATCTTGCGGTATCGGCAACGTACTTTCCGCATTGTAGGCTCATATTTGCAGTCATGTTTGGCTGTTCTCTATCCATCGAAGCAGAGATATTGACACGGCTAGAAGCAGCCACCTATGAGATATGCCATCCACTATTAGTTCCCAGTATGCTTGTGGAAATCGAGAGACGGCGCCATCCACCAATAATGGATGACACTCTTGATCAAATTGAAGCTCGATTCCTGGAGCTGGATGATCCCGAGTCTCTGCAGCACCTAACAGAAGCAGAGAAGCTCACTCGCAAGGAGGAGAAGAGATCGGCCTGGCTAGATATGCTGTATCTCAGCAATCAGTTGATGAGCTGGAACACGTGCTTGGAAGCCTTGTACGAACACGTAGATCACCTTAGCCGGATAATACTTCGAGATGTCATTATTTCATCTCCATTTAAAACTCGGTCTACTGAAAATTTGACGATTCAAGGAGAGAATTCTTCAGACTCTAGTGCAGACTGGAATGCCCGGATTGGCGAGTTATCTTGGGTAAACAATCAGGGAGATCATGAGACTAACAAAGCCTATATAGATGCCGTTCCTTCAGAGCTTCAGCTTAATAAAAGTCAGAGTCTGGAGTCAATAAGAAGTCTCAGGGGTTATATGAGACGAACCGGTGCCAAAATGCAAGCGAGACTCCGGGAGGTTATTAAGGACTACAACGAAAAGACTCGAGAGTGCACGGCTGGTTTTGAAGGTATGGCTATGAGGACGCAATGGGTGAGTCATGATTTGATCTTCTTCGTCTGTCCCGAAACCTTTGTTGATATCATCGAGATCCAAGGTGGAACAAACGTCGAGATAGCATTGGCAACCAGTCAGGACTCGCGCCACATGAAGTCCATTGCCTTGGTTACCATGATATTTCTGCCCGGGACGTTTTTCGCGGTAAGTTCTACCCAAGGTACTTTATGAGTTTATGCTATGCTGATACAAAATCAAAGAGCTTGTTCTCAATGGGCTTTTTCGAGTGGAAAGACGATAATGGTACCGTATCCGTGCTTTCCATCATTTTGGGTTTGCGTGGTCCTCTCTGCGGGCTTTACTGCTCTTACGCTTGGGGCATGGTGGTATCTCGGAGTTTATCGCTACAGAAAACACAGAAACCTCTCATCCTTTGTCAAAGGTAGAAAACTCTTGAGTCCAAGGCCATTAAATGGTTTACTACGAAAGATCGCGAGGGCTTTGGAAGCCAAAGTAAATGAGAGGACTCTTCCTCCATAAGTCCAAGTCAGAAGCTGGCGGGATATTTTCTGGAAATGTCCTAAACAAATGACGAGGCAATTGATGGGCTTCGATTCAACAACGGGCCACGCCGGGGATGATGCTATTGCTGTATACCACAGGTACAACCGTAACAACTATAGATAATCAAATTACCTTCAGTTCTGACGTTACAAGTATCGAACGCGCGGAAGTCCAATTGCGCCTTGTCGAAACACAAGGTAAATGCTGTGGCTGACCTCAGTGGTGAAGCAGACCTTGGTGACACCATTGGAGAGTTAATACACTGAACGACCTCCGCCTTAACATCCTGTGACAGTGAGACTGTACTGCTAAATTACAAAAGTCCCTCACCTAACATGTGTAACATGTAAATCGACTGCACCACCTACTGCTTCCGGCATTGCCACCGCTTTAGGCGCTCGTATCGTATCACCATTAAGTGCAATCAAAGGATGGCGTCCTGGAGGTTGTTGAGCGGCGCATGGTTACACGAATATGACCCCTTCGCCAGAAGAAGCTTATAGGTCGGTTTGGCCAGCTGGTCTCGCGATATCAGCGCGCCAGTAGTGTTTGTCGACAGGGTCTTTCTGGTAGATGTTTACCTCGAAGAACTTGTTGTGACCACGGCATTTGTAGTTCTTGAAGCTGGGGGATCTCTTAGTATCATTGACTTAGTTGTCATACCATGGGACAAAAGTGTTGACTTGCGTGTTAGCCTTCTTGAAATTGGCTTGGATCAAGTCTTGTTCAGACACTTAGATATATTGCCCTTCAGCTGCATTCCCAGGGATGATTTATGTTTTAGACTCGATTGGTCCAAAGCTGACTTGTCTAACAAGCTGGACTGCATAAGAAGGATTGAGCTGAGAGAGATCATGCTTGACCTCATCAAGTGTCGACTCCCTAGGGAAAGACCTCCATGACATGAAGTTGTTGAACTTGGATTAATGGTCAAGATACTGCGACCGATGGGGCTCAATGGCATCACAGCAGAAGATTGTAGGCATCTCAAAGATATGTGAAGATAGAGTGATAAAAGTATCAAGATTGCGGAAGGAGAATGGTAGAGAAAGCATTGAATGTTTAACTTCTTTCTCAACCTGGCTACTCGTGAAATTCGATCAACTGTCGTCATACCACGACTATTATGATTAGCTCAGCCAACCAGATGGCGACTAGTTATCATCGTCGTGCAGATCTGAGGCCTAGCCGGAGAGTTTGGCTATTTGGCCAATCGGTCAGACTGAGTTAATCCACCATATCCGATTGGCGGCACTCATCTAGACTGGAATCGTGTACATAAACGTGCGAATAATCGAATCTTTCTCTTCTTTCCTTACGATTGGCCCTACTGGTGCTTCCGTAGTCACTCATTGCATCCACTTCTATCGCCAACTGTCTACACTCCTTGTACTCTTTCGCCGTCGTGTTCTTTCTTCGTCTAGTGTCTCCTATCAGCAGGTAATAATATCACCGAGTCCCTATTCCAGGTAGGGGTCTTCTATTTCTAGTCAAAACCAGTCAAGGCCATCTCAACTAGATAGTTCAGTTCACCAACACGAACATTATCACGAACATTGAACTCCCCAGTTCATTGATCCGAGCTGGACCCAGTCCGGAAACGCGTATCCTCTGCCTCCCTATGGTTGGGGGTGTTCCAGTACTACTCCTCAGCCTGCTGGACAGAGCGCAAAAGTCGAGGAAGATTCACGGCAAGAACATGTTATTGAGAATCAAATCATAGCTCTCACGAAAACGACAACAGTCAGGATGGCATACCTAATACAGGCTCTCGTCAACGTCCCCAGTGCCCAGCTGCCTTTGCTACCAAAAAGCCACATACCTGAGTTCTACGCCCATGTCCCTCTGGGGCTGTCGATATTAACAGATGCAAACAGGGCGCATCTAAAAACTCACACAAGACCATTCAAATGCACCAAGACTGGGTGCAGCGCAACCTTTGCACTGAGGAAGGATCGCACCCGTCATCGAGACGACCAGCGTGGCTCCCTCAAATGGTATTGTTGCTTTACGGGATGCGCGTATCAAATGGCGCGCGATGGGACGGCACGGAGAGCCAATGCTGAAAGGCATGTAAGGACATGGCATAAGCAGCGAGATCCAGCCTCGTATTGTGAGCGTCGGTAGCTTGTAGGCCGCTTGTAAAATATCTGTTGCCCAAACGTTCTTTCGCCACCATGTTTTTTTGACGACCTGAGTGTTTTGTGAGCGATAACGGATGAGTCGCAGGTAAGATTATCGGTCACTCATAAATACTGCAAGCTTCTACCGCTTTACCTTGCCATCTTCAAATCCCTTGAATATTCATTTACCTAAAACTGACGTCTAGATATTTGTTGTTTGCAGATCCTGCCTCGATATGACAGCTCAGACACGGTCTCAAGAGACATGGCAAGCATTGCCTTTTGTCAATCGCTCCATCAATAGCCTCTCACTCCCTATCAACACCGGAGTCCCTACAAACTGAGATTGATCAGACAACTCACCGGCTTGAACTCCTCAAATTTTTTCAAATCCCTGCGCCATCCAATATTCTCGAGATTGGATGCGGTCAAGGAGCATGTACTGTTGTCTTGGGCCATGCTGTTGGTGAAGATGGCCTTGTTGACGCTATCGACCCGGCACCTCTTGATTACGGTGCACCATACACTCTTGGCCAAGCACAGCAACATATCGCCAACGGCGCTTTGGGCAGGCGTGTGAAATTCTGGCAGGCCCAGCTCGTTGGCCTTTTAAAAGAAACAGGGGATAAGAAGTGGGATTACGCCGTCTTTGTGCACTGCCTATGGAATCTCGATGCGCCAAAAACCCTCGCTCGCATGCTCCAAGCGCTCAAGGCACGCGTAAATAGAGTCTGCATTGCTGAATACGCCATGAAAGCATCTGGGCCGGCTGCTGTGCCTCACGTTCTTGCTGCTTTGACGCGAGCTACATTTGAGGCACAAAGACCGGAGCGCGAGGCGAATATTCGATGTCTGCTGAGTCCATCTGATATCAAGAACGTTGCGGGGGATGCTGGATGGAAGATTGAACGAGAGACGGATATTGTGCCGCACGAGGGATTGCAAGATGGAGGCTGGGAAGTTGGGGATGGGAAAAGCAACAGTTTTCTTGATGACATTGAGCAACACGTTGTGGACAGTAGGATAAAGGTTGTGCTTCGGAGTGAGAGAGAGGCGGTTCTGCGAGCCGTTCAAGGACTTGACGATAGTAAGGTGCGGACAATGGATGTCTGGGCGGCAACATTTTTCCAACAAGAATAATATATACTACAGATGCAATAGTTTCATTCAAATATTTATATGATATTCCAGAATCCTGAAACATTCGCAATATCTTTAACATTATGATTTTCTCTGCAGCTATAATAGACTTATTTCTTATTCGAAACGTCTAGTCAAGACAGTCAGCCTACAACAGAAGATCAAGGTGTCATGGGAGGTAGTACTTACTGAACTGGAAGTGGATGATATCGCCGTCTTGAACAACCTGCAGAGGAAAAAGGTGAGCATGATATGATGCGAGTCGAGTTATGTGCACTTACATATGATTTTCCTTCTTGGCGATACTTGCCAGCTGCTTTGATGGGACCCATGGACTTTTGCCCTTCACAAAGATCGTGGAAGTCTTGATAAGCGACAACCTCTGCCTTGATAAAGCCTCTCTCGAAGTCACTGTGGATAGCACCAGCGGCCTGTGGTGCCAAGCAGCCCCTGGGAATAGTCCAGCATCGGATCTCCTTCTCGCCCGCTACGCCCGAATCAGCATCTAGTGAAACACACGTAAAGTTGAGACAAACCTGTGAAGTAGTATTGCAGTCCGAGCTTGGTGAATCCTTCAGTGATGATCTTGTCCAATTTTGACTTGACCTTGATGTCCTTGAGGAACTCGGCCTGAGCATCAGGGTCATCCTTCAAGCTGTGTAGCTTCTCTTCGAACTCGATTGAAAAAGGAATGATATCGCGAGGTGTACCACCATGCTCAGTAACCCACTTGGCAATACCGGGGAGGTACTTGCACTTCTGTCGAACGTAGTCCTTCATTGTCAAGTTGACGAGGTAAATGACTGGCTTGGTGGTGATGAGCTGGATCTTCTCATTGATGAGAGCGATCTCGGCAGGTGTCCAGCTTCCGTCTCGAACCGGTTGGTCCTTTTCTAGCATCTACTTCGTGTCAGTCTTCTTTTCATTTCCCGGTTGTCACTTGCTTTTCACTGACTTCTTTGATCTTGGTTGTTGTTTCGGTGAAAAGAGGCAGCATCTTGTACTTGCCACCAGCTTTCTTGACGATCAGCTCCTCAGCGACGATTTGCTTCGCAAGAATGTCTGAGATCGATGTTAACTTAGGTTAGTTACCGAAGCAAATGTACCCACCCAGGTCCTTCTTGCAGAGCTCGCTTTGGATGGTGTCTATATGCGTCTTTGTCAGTTGAGTCACTTCGAGATAAGATCCTGGACCAACCCAAATCCCGAACAGGGTCAATCGAGTCGTCGACGTGCAAGACCTGATCGTTGTCGAATGCTCTATTGAACAAGCCAGGTCAGCCTGGCTCCTTACCACTGTACTCGACAGAACCTACCTGACAATATGGAACATGCCGTCCACGGCCTGGATATGGGATAAGAAGGCATTTCCAAGACCTTCCCCCTGAGACGCTCCCTTGATCAAGCCAGCAATGTCGGTGACCTGAAGATAAGCAGGGTACATGGAAGGAGGTTTCCAAAGGTCACAAAGAAAGTCCTGAATTCTATCGATTCTAGCTCCTCCCTCACCGATATATGATAGCATCTCAACTTACATATCTCGCATCCGGAACAGCACATCTCGCCTCGTTAGGCTCAATCGTACAAAAAGGATAATTCTCCGCCGCAGCGCTCTGCTCCGTCAAGAGATTGAACAAGCTCGACTTTCCGACATTAGGAAGACCGACGCATCCCATCTTCAAGTTCTTGCGAACTCGACCAAACGCGACGACATTATCGATAACGGGTTCGGTTTTCTTTGGAGCCATTTTTGCCGAGATCGAAGTTGAGATGCTTTTTGTTGGTGTTTTTGTTTTTGTTTAGAGGGGGATTATGAGATTGTGAGGAAGACTTTTCAGAAGTGGCCTGATAGCCCACTTTAAAGACATGGGTTGTAGAGTGTTCTGGCCACCGGTAGTGGAAAGCCACGTTGATACGCTGTAACCTCAAGAAAATACGACAAGATGCTGAATCTTATTATTCAGTGGGTTCATTCAGTCGTTAATACAGTATGATAGTTGTGAAAAGCAAAAGAGGCTCCAGTCTAGTCTATAGATTCTATACAGGCCTTCATATCGCCCAGCGAGGGAAAAAGGCATTCGTGAGGGGTATCACGTGGAGGACCCTGAAGATTAATAAACAGGTCTAAGCCTAACTTGGCTTCGGTTAGGAAGCGAGTCAACGTTGAAACGTGGCCAGCACGGCCACAGGAGTATCTCCAGCCACGACCAAGCCACCTTTAGGGACTGCACTTAGGATGTCTTTCCTAAGAGAATGAGAAGATTTAGGTAACTTTAGCAGAGACTTTGAAGACCTTTGTATCAGGCCTCAAGTGATTCACCAGCAGGTCTCGTAGAAAAGTTGAACCGGGCTCTCTAGTCTTATTATTCTAACTAGCACTCTAATTACCAGAATCCATAGGCCAGCAGCCCATTACTTCCAGCAGCCCATTACTTCCAGCACCCCATCACTCCAAGCCGAGACATAATCTCTCTCCTCTCACACCTACCATTATATATCTTGCTGATACCTTTTCAAGCCTACAAGAGACTCTAATGAGTTTTCATCGTCTTAGTTGCAGTTAGCGGCTTGGGCGTTTTGCTTGTACCGGCCGCCTTGGTGGTGACGAGCCTCGAGGTCTCGCTTGCAGTTGTTATTTCCAGTTGCTGCGCCAGCGGCATTGGCCTTGCTGCCACCTTGAGCTCCCCGATGGTGGCGAGCGACGAGCTCCTAACGCTCGTTGTTCTTGCCGTTCCTGTTCTTGCCCTTGGCTCCCTGGTGGTGACGGGCTACGAGTCCCTCATCACGCTTGTTGTTGGCGTTACATCCATTGGCGTTGGTATTGACGTTAGTATTGTTGCTGTTGTTGTTGTTGGCGTTCTGAGCCTGGCAGTTGTTCTGGTTGTCCTGAGCCTGGTTATTATTCTGTCCGCCCTGGTGATGAGGCTATTCTTGTTAGCTGATGCGCCAGCAGATATCATTACGACTAACCTCTCGTTTCTCGGCGCTAGAGATGGGAAGAGCGAGAGAGTCTGCTGGGAGAGCTGCAGCAGCCATCAAAGCCTTTCCCTGTTAGCTTTAAAGTATCATAACCATAGTGAGTAACTTACAGCAACCTGTCCGAAGCTAGAGCGAGAAACTCGGCTATCTTGCGAGAAAGCCTGAGCGGCAAGGACAGTGACGACAACGTTGGAGAAATACATCTTGACTTGGAAGTGATGGGAAAAAAAGGTGTTGTTGTACAAAGCGTAGATTGGTCACAACGAGCATTTCAGCATTGATTGAAAGAGCCTTGTTTTCTTCAATCTAAGGTGGCGGTCAGGTTGACCTTTTAAAGCTATAGAAATTGCGTAGTGGGTTCAATCTGACCAATCAGGG
>VYWZ01000129.1:0-22780 GCA_008711595.1 Fusarium xyrophilum | reverse complement strand
CAGGACGGTAGGACGACAACGGGCATCAGAAGTGGCGCTCTTGGGACGCATGTACAGCGCACAGCAGTTCCTCGACTGGGGTATTGTGAACAAGGTCGTCAAGCTGGAGGATGTTGTGCAAGAGGCGCTGAAGTGGGCTGTTGAGATGTCAGGTAATTCGCCCGACTCGATTATTGTGACGCGCGAGGGTCTTTTGGGAGGGTGGGAAGCTGAGGGGCCGAGGGAAAGCACGAACAGGATTGATGGGGGGATTTATAAGGGGATGGAAGGTGGTGATAATATGAAGGAGGGTGTCTCGAGTTTTGTCGAGAAGAGGAATGCTGTTTGGAGGGATAGTAAGCTGTAGACTCACTGCGAGTGCTACCAGAATCAGTAGAGCAATTGATCTTCATAGAGCTGAATGCTGGCTTGGACTGCCGCCAACGTCGATGGCTTGGTGTCTCAGCTTCCAAATGATTATCAATTCGCCAATTCTCACGCTTGTTTGCGTATTTCCGTTCAGGCCATCCTAGGGACGGCCCTTAATAGCGGGCTGATAGCTTCCGCGCTGGAGCAATTCATTCTCCGATTGGCATGCGCTCAGACTCTGACCAAGAAGAACCAGGGATGTCGATCGACAGCAGAAAATCTCTCGGGCAGCCACATCTAATAGATCATCACGCAAATCTCTCAAAGAGGGTTGGTTCTCAGCTCGACGCAGATAGTGGTGTACGCACTTCACAGCTTTCGGCAATTGATGACGATCAGCGAATTCTGGTTGATGGGAGGTGCACCCCCAGATGCAAGGATGACCTAGTGGAGCTGGCACAGTGAAAGCTCCATCTTGGTTCGACCATGGTCTCTTGTTGAGCTCCTCAACCAAATGTCTTGGGCTGAATTCACAAGCCAGTTAGAGAGAAGCGGCCCCTTTAGAGAGTATCGCGGTGGTAGAGATCGCCGGGAGACATCAAATCGTCAGCCTGGAAACACCCACTACCTGTTCGCTGGCGCCGCCATCCAAGACACCGAGCCACTGTCGTATCTGGTTCTTGTGCCTTGTTGTACCGCCGCAGGTGGCAGCGGGGATGCCTACCGGAATTATTGTATTGTGTACCGCTTGGCTGATCTCTGACCGAAACATGGTTCAGTTCGATGAGATTTGAGACAGTCCGGGCTAGTGGTCAAGTCCAACATAAGAGGCTGCTCCCCAGCTGCACTCGGCTGCACTTGTGAGCACCTTGCGTGATATTACAAACCTCCGCCTGGTGTCACCGAGTGAGAGTGTGTTACAATGGACTACAGTCATCTCGCCCCGAATTCTCTGAACGAGTCTGTCAAGGGCCATCCTGAATCATCTCGGGATTTTCAGAGCCGACCTTCAACTCCAGGAATGGCACCTGACGCAGGTATCGCATATGGGCGAAAGCCTCGAAAGCTTGTTCTTTGTTTCGATGGAACAGGGAACAAGTTCCATGGTGACGATAGTGACAGCAACATCCTCAAGATCTTTCGAATGCTTGATCGTCAAGCTGACGACCAGTACCATTACTACCAACGTAAGTGACCGCCGGTTCCGCGCAGTGAGACTTGATTAACACAATCCAGCGGGAATCGGGACATACGTCGTCTCAGGATCACTCACCCATACCGGTGTTCGGGCTCGCTTTGGCTCTTGGTATCAAAAGGCCAAAGACTCGGCCATTGGCTCTTCATTCGACCAGCATGTCGTAGGAGGCTACCGATTCCTCATGCGATTCTATAACCCCGGCGATGAGATCTACATGTTCGGTTTCAGTCGAGGAGCATACATTGTACGTTTCCTTGCTGAGATGCTTGACTATATCGGACTCTTGTCGCATGGCAATGAGGAAATGGTCAAGTTCGCGTGGAAGGCATTTGCCCAATGGCAAGGTCGTGAGCAGATCCCTGAACACGAGGGGGACTGCGACAAACCACCGAGCAAAGAGACCGAGGCCGCGAAGAAGAAGAGAGATGAAATGTTCCAGTTCATGAAAGGCTTTCGCGAAACATTCTCTCGTCCGGTTGGTCGCATCCGTTTCCTTGGCCTGTTTGATACAGTCAACTCGGTTCCAAGATTTGAGACAGCTTGGATGCAGCGCAGCAAGTTCCCGTACACCGCGCGAAGTAGCGCTAGAGTGATTCGTCACGCCGTCAGTATCGACGAGAGAAGAGCCAAGTTTCGTCAGGATCTCATGTATCAAGATCGGCCTAAGCAGAAGGATGACAAAGGTCATCACTTTCACAAGGCGATCAACGACATCCGCGAGGTACTCAACGGACATGACGATCTAGGCAGAAAAAGCAACGATCTATCTCCTAATGATAAGAGAGGTGGTCGAAAGAAGAAAGGCAACGCATATGCGCCGTACAGAGCTCGCTCAAGATCATGCAGACGACCGAGCCAATGCGGAGATCCAGACAACTTCTCCAACCTCTCCGGTCTGGCACTCGATGAGATCAACAATATCGATGATGCTGCAGCTCAAGACATTGATGAAGTCTGGTTCTCTGGTGGTCACGCTGATGTTGGCGGAGGCTGGGAAATGCTTGAAGGTAGCAAGAGTACCAGTCACATTCCCCTTGCATGGATCGTGAGAGAAGCTCAGAAAGCCGGCCTCACATTTGACGATGAAAAGGTCGCCGAGATGGGATGCTGTGCTGCTCACGACTGGCAGGAAGCCACAGGACGGCCTCCAATTCCTGATCTTCGAGTTTCCAACGGCAGTGGAGGTCCAGGTCGTGCCCCCGACATCCCAATGGACGAAAAAGAAGACCATCCCAAGAACGATTTCCACAACGTAATGCACGGCGCATGCACAGCTCGAATCCACGACTCTCTCGAATACGGCCAAGGTCTCGGTCCCTTCGCCGTAACAGCCTGGAGAATCATGGAGTACATGCCCTTCCGTAGAATGGATCTTCAGTCCGACGGATCATGGAAGCCGATCCGCTGGCCCCTCCCTGGAGGTGAAGTCCGAGATGTGCCTGATACAGTACGAGTCCACGGAAGTGTCATTCGTCGTATGAAGCACGATGAAAATTATCGGCCTGGAAATCTCATCATTGGTGGTGGTGGTAGGGGTGTTAGAAAGGCCTCTGCTCAGCACGGTATCGGTGATTGGGAGTGTGTAGCTGATCATGGTGATCCAGTTGGTGAAATTTGGGTGAGGAAGAAGAAAGATGACAGATATCGAGATTGATCACGGAAATGGATGAGAGCCAGATAGTCAATTAATATTTTATTTGTCAACGTCCAAGTTGAGATGATCTTGTAGCTGATGCTCATGGCAAGCACAAGTGGATCACGTGAAGATCCTTTAGAGGGCCACGACACCAAATCTCCATCATGTCTACCTACCTTAGCGCAACGATCCTCCAACATGCGCTGAACAACACGCATCAACTCATCGCCATGCCTCTCGTTCTCTTCCTCGGCGTCCTCGAAAATGGCATCCCCGAACAAGTCCGGCAGCACAGCCGCACAATAATCTACACCATCCTCACCCTCACCCTCCTAACGCTCCTCAAAATCTGGACCTCCGGCCGCAAGAATCCCTCCCCACGCCTCCTCCATGGCAAAGTCGTCATGATGACCGGCGGAACGTCCGGCATAGGCGCCCAAACGGCCCTCGGGCTCGCAGCTCAGGGCGCGCAGCTGGTTCTGCTATCACAGGCGCCTCCGTCGGATCCGTTCCTCGTCGAGTATATCCAGGATCTGCGACAGAAGACGAATAACCAGATGATCTACACGGAACAAGTCGATTTGGCGGACTTTTACAGTATTCGGACGTTTGCGACCAAGTGGATTGATAATGCGCCGCCTCGACGGTTAGATATGATTATTCTGTGCGCTGCTACCATGACACCCCCTGGTGGAAAGAGAAAGGAGTCGGAGGAGGGTATTGAGGAGACGTGGATGGTCAACTTTTTGGCTAATTTCCATTTACTCGGTATCCTAAGCCCGGCTCTTCGCGCGCAGCCCATCGATCGAGATGTTCGAGTTATTATTCCTACCTGCTCATCTTACATTGGATCACCATCCCTCAAGGAGCCTGTGTCAACGGCCAACTGGAGTCCTGGTACCGCATATGCTCGCAGCAAACTCGCCATGAACGTCTTTGGCCAAGCATTCCAGAAGCACCTCGATGCCTACGTACGTCCCGACAAGGCTCCCAACAACACCCGAGTAGTCTTTGTGGACCCCGGTCTTGCTCGAACCCCTAGCACCCGTCGCTGGTTGACGCGTGGATCTCTCTGGGGACTTGCAATCTACCTCGCTGGCTACTTGGGTCCCTGGTTTCTTCTCAAGTCTCCTCACATGGCTGCCCAGTCCATTCTCTACACCGCTATGGACGGAGACTTTGCTCGAGGTCCTGGCGGAAAGCTCATCAAGGAGTGTATGGAGGTCGACTTTGCGCGCAAGGAAGTCAAGGATGAAGAAGTCGCCAAGAAGCTGTGGCAAGAGAGCGATGCTCTGATTGAAAAGGTTGAGAAGATTCAAGCCAAGAAGAGAGCTGCCAAAAAGGCTGCGGATGAGAATAATACCAAGGGAAAGACTGAAAAGGAAAAGGAGGCCGAGATCGAGGAGCTTGTGGATGCCATCAAGAAGGGCAAAGAGAAGCATAAAAAGGCTGCGGGGAAGAAGGGTAAAAATTAGTCAACGATGTACATGAACGTAGACATAGACGGAGTTTGCGTATTGGTCCGGCGGTATACGGGACGTGATATGTAACACGAATGAAAGATCCAACGGGCGTAATTTTATTGCTATCACTGACTCCGACGCTTCTCCTTATCCGTATCCGTATAGAAATATACAAAGCCGTTCCTCGACGCTATTGTTGACGCACACCAAGAAAGTCAAAAGGTCCAGTGAACAGCAGGCTTTCCATCCCTGGGTCAACTTCGAGGTCTGCCAGTATGTTGGTCATCCACGTATGGTCCGATCCACCTGTTATGTGCAGACTCGGCACCAAGCCAGGATCTTGGAAAGACGATGGGAGTCGGATTTGGTCTGCACCTTGCTGAAGACTTTGGAAACCGTCAGGGCCATATGAGATGCCATCCGGTGAGGGTTGGCAGATGAGGAGGTCAAGGATGTGCAACTGCAGGAGAATTGTGGCTAGCGTTTCATTTGGTTGGCATTCTTTAACTCTGATCAGAACAGACACTTACGACTCTCACTGAGCGGAAACGGCAAAGATGATCTTGTCGACGTATGTCGCTCTCTGATTTTGTGCATTTCAGCAGGCAGCTTATCTTGCCTCGACCCTCTTATTGCTCCTGTGGCTTCAATGACTGCATCATCAACCTCTTCGGTAAGCTTCTGAAGATACGTGATGTATGGAAGATGTCTGTCCGAAGGAGCTGTTCCCCCAGACAACAGACTGGGACAGCATTCGAGGATAAATGGAGAGTATCGAAAGTGGTGCGACTTTTGCAACAACACAGCCTAGCTTTTATATGTTAGATGTGGCTTAGAGTTTACTGCACGACATACCATGAAGAGAGATAATAAGTCCCGGCCAGAGCTCTCATCTCATCGTGCGTCATTTCAGCAGACCCATGCTTGCTCTCTCGACTCAAAGCCCATAGACTTGCTAACCCTCGGTCGATCAAGTCTCATATCTGAGATGATGCTTGCTGCAAGTGATAGGTGCTGGGTGTACTTCATTGTTCCTTGATGAAAGTGCGCCCTGGATCATTAGCGACGACTTTTGAGAAGACATAGTACTCACCAAGCCAGATGCACCAAAAGCCCTTGCAGCATATCCAAAGTTGCCAAAGGTAAAGGCTTTTATCATCCTGACAAGTACAATTTCATTGAATAGCTTGCCTAAACTTTGCTGAAGCTTGAGATCCTCATGTGAAGCTGCCGCGAGTATCGCAACACACAACGTGGGTCTGTCTTGAGCCAACCCCTGAATGGTTACCGACTCGGCGACTATCACGAACGGAAAATGGGGGGACATGCGCATTCTGAAGGCATCGAGGAACTCTTGCCCTTTCTCGAATGACAACAACCCCTTGGAGAACGGGTAGTGAGATGCCTCGGTATTAATGCTGGCTGGTGTCGTGGACACGCCAGGCGAAGTATCCGTAACATTTGCTGCAGTCGCATTGGCTGAGATACACATTGTCTATCTCTACCATCTTCATTCACACCATCCACATACTTCACTGCCAACTTCTATGTCAGCACAGTCAATATCGGGCATTCTTCATCAAATTTTGCCGTTGCATGTGATCTAGGCTGTGCGAATCTTGGACCCCTCTTCTGTAAAATTGGATTTCTGTTCATGGAAATAATATAGCTTGGTCCCGAGTAATCTACGGAATCTTTAAGCACTACAGAGTAGCTCATTTATCAAATTGCCATATACTACCATGTCCTCCCAAGATAGTATCACTACCGTGGAGCTGTCCGAACAGGAACGGCAATTCGACAGGATATGCGATGCTTCTCACGACTACCCTCAAAATGCTTCCACTACTTGGAATCGAGAAGCGGCTCGAATCTTCCACCCGAGACCTGAGAATGTTTGCCTTAAGATCTTTGAAACCTGCGATTGCATGACTCCGTGCAACTGTCAATCGCTCTCGGGTGATGTCAAGACCATGGGAGATCTCTGATTTCGCCTGCAGCCAAACAAGAAAGCCCCAAGGATGAGATATGTATAAGTTCCCTGGTCTTTACTCTGGTACAGGACTTAACAAATGCAGGTCTCTCCAATCCAGATCTTCCAGAGATCAAGTCAGATGCCCAATTAATATGTTCAAATATCTATGCACATATCACAAATCCCGACTTCGTTTCTAAGCTGCCTCTACTCTTTCCGGCGGTCGCACTCTGCTCAGGCAGGAATGGTGCAACCTTCCTCAATTCAATGACGACAAAACGTTGCTCTCGTCTGCGGACGACATCCTCCTTCTCGATCGAATTGGTCTCTCAGGGCGCGAAATTAGGTATTCGTTTGTCTTGAGATCCGTCGAGAGCTCCACCTCCGTCCCAGACAGATCTTGGGGAGTCCGACAACTCGCAGTATATCATTCCTTTGACATCAAAAACGGGCAGTCGTTTTGGGTGACCTGCAAGGGAAACTCACTGAACGAGGAGATGTTCCAAGAAGTTTTGGCTGAGAATAAATCTTCAGTCAAGCTCTCTGGAATCTGTTCCACGGGCGCTCTCGTCTTCGCTTGAGGTGCTCACTATGCTGATTGACTGGTGCGATGATGATTGGATATTCTACATCAACGAACTCTTTGATGGGATCAAACCACTTGTGGACAAAGCGAGAATGCCCGCCATAAAAGACGAGTCGGCCCCGACTAAGGACGTGAAAATCATAACAGAATTGGCTGAATCTCCATCGAAAAAGCTCTCGCATATGACGAGTCTAGAGTCTGGTACAAGCCGTATTCAAAGCAATGAAAAAGAGGATCCGTGGGGTGATCTTAATGAACGAGTTAAAATACTCGAGAGACTTGAAGTGTTTTCTTTTGACAAGCTACAGAAACTGCAACAAGGCTTGGAGACGATACAAGAAGCGCTCCTGGTTCTCATGCTAAACAACCAAGTCATCAGACAGATCCGCGAGCACTGCCAGTGTCTTATGACTCGGTATCGGCTTCCCGCTCTGAAAGAGATCAAGAAGGGTTGCGAGGACTCGTTTCTTCGATATTGTCGGCACTCTCGAAAGATTGAGGCCAATATAAACGCTCATCAATCGCAGCTCAATGCGCTGCTATTGCTTGTCAAGGAGAGCAAAGAAATGGTAATTCACTTTCATTACTGAGAGATTCAGGACTGACTTCCTTAGTATAACACCATTCTCCAATACAAGACCATTCACATCAACAAAATCTACGCAGAGAGCGCTCACTTATCGACTCGGACGGAATATGGAGAATATCGCGAGCAAGACCAAGCAAGAGACGAGCTCAATGCATATCATCACTTTTGTGACTCTGATTCTCCTCCCTGGAACGTTCATGGCTGTACGTCACTGTGTCCTTGGACATTTTGCAACAACTAATTTTACTGGCAGTCTTTCTTCCAGAGCGGTATTCTTGAATGGCCTCAAGTGGGCGCAAAGGCGCCGCGGAGATTGAACAAGGAGATATTTTCTCTATTTTTTGGCCTTTCCGTTACCATCACGATCGTCACCATTCCTATTTGGATGATCATTCTTTTCATGCCGCGCAGGTCGCATAGCGAAAGAGTCAAACACGCATCTTAGTGGAACACAGCACAACCTAGGGTGTCGATTTCATGTCATTTCCTACCATTTTATTCCTATCTTTGCTTTTTATAGACAATAGATCTCAACGCGAGTCATAAGCTCGTGAGCAAGATATATCTCAACAATTGTTACACAAAGCAGGATATGCCTGATGATGTCGATTCATGTCCCTGAGTGGGATCATTGGGTAGGCTGCAGCCTGGTTCCACGCGCCGATGTACATGTCACACCATCTCCTGTACTCTCACCCTCTTGTGAGGCTCTGCCATCTGGGCTCGAACAAGCCTCCTTATGATAAACTATGTCCACCATGTTCCATCTCGGCCACTTTAAAGGCATAGATCTTCGGTTCGGAGATCCAAATCATAGGAGAAGGCAGACAAATAGTGGCTTTGCTTTTAAAGGCATCCCCGGCATAGCCTACTTGGCCAGATAGTGTGGGCATGATACAATGTTGCGGAGGAGAGCCTTGCTGTATATGCACGCCTTCCTAACCAATCTGGAAAGATGATGACCCGAATTGGCAAGAATCGGAAAGTGCCTTGTTGGAGAAGATCGCACATGCCTTTTATCGAACCACTTTCCCGCGACCTTAAATAATTTATCGGAAAAAGACCTCCACCACTTCTACCTTCCATCACCATCACCAGATTCCCCTCTTCTGCATATCCAAATTGTACACAATTGGAACAGAAAGATTGCTGTTTTCACCTTGGCACCGGGCTCTTGTGGTCCTTTTCGAATAGCCAACATGTCCAATCCCAGAAAGCGCCCGTGCGATGAGCGCAATGAGGAGTTCATACGATATGTGCGGCATGAATCGCAACCAGGACTCGACGGAAACGATACTGTCACCAGGTTCATAAGCCCTACAGTTACGGCCAGATGGTGGAAGAAAAGTGGCTAACGAAGATTACCTCGAGCGATGGGTCGCAAAATCCACGCTCTTCCTACGACGATTGAGAATGGCTACTTGAACATCTCCTCCATTTTGGCGTATATCGGGAGGAAATACCTCATCAATAACTTCACTTCCAATGACTATCAGGACCAGCATCTACCTTTACTTGATGCGCGATGTTTCGGCGATGATCCTGCACTTGTCGATGACATGAACGAGTTTTGCGAGAGCCAATGGATGTTCTGTCCTATAATATTCTCGAGACACACCCACATGGATAAGCGATTCATCGACCCTCAGCAAATATTACCCATCAAAACAACTTTCACAAAAACAGCTGATTCAAACCACTCCAAATTAATTATCAGAGTAGTGACCTTGTACCCTGAATGCTTCGATCGCGAGTGGAGTCCATCGGTAAGTTCCTTCCTCGGCATCTCCCATTCCAACTAACATGAGCAGGGCACTGTCGTCTTTAAAGAGTACCGCACACGAGAAAGAGAAACGGTACGAGATGCTTGGATCAGGGAATACAACGCATTCGCTGCGATCGAGTCTTGCGATTACGTCGTTAAATATCTTGGTTCTTTTGAGCAGAACAATCGCTGTTTCACGATCCTGGAACATGCGAGTGAAGGCAGCCTTCTCGAATTGTTCAAGCGCAACGAAAGGCCAGTCACTGAAGAGGAGCGGCGGTACTTCTTATATGGCTTGATGGGTCTCACCAAAGCTATCGACAAGATGCAAAACCTTGGAGGAGGGCCCAGGAATCAAAGAACAGGATTGTACGTGAGACTCCCAGTTTTCTTGATTGTTACTAATGTTGTGGTGCTCACCGTGACATCAAGCCTGCCAACATCCTAGTATTCCCTGGTCAGGAAGGGCGGTACTCGTATGGCTTCTGAATGAGACTTGCTGATTTCGACACTGCGATACCTAATCGACCAATAGATGAGGATGAATCCAGTTTCCAGGATAATGACGGAAACAGGACATATTGTAACTACTCTCTTTTCACAGTATCAGAGTATCCTAACAAGTTTGTAAAGGCTCTCCCGAAGCAACCAGGCTCTTTAGGGACCAGGAGAAGGGTTTGATGCAGGTTCCAGTAGTCTCCGATATCTGGCTTTTGGTTGTGTCATCAGCGAAGCAATTGTCTGGGTTGCTGGCGGGACGGCTGCCCTCGATGAAGCTGCCAGCGATCGCAGAAGGGAGATACTGACACATTGGCCACTTCTTGCCGATGGCAGCTTTGGCGTATGTTTCCACAACAGTTTCACAGCGCTTACTTGTGTTGTGAAATCACATTCAGCTGCGCTCGATGCGCTACAAGGTCCCAAATTCCTCTCGCGGAATGTCTGCAGTCTCGTCGGGCATTGGATGCTTGTGCCATATCGAGAAAGACAATCGCCAATGCTTATCTGGAAAACTTTTGAGAGAAATTACCGGGAAGTCTTTCACCCGGTTCCCTCCTTGGGTCATCATAGCACGCCTCTCTTACCTCAACCCGGCTTCCACAACACCCCGATACTCACTCAGTCACCCATAAACATGACCGAGTCGTTGTTTCAGCCAGACCGATCTCCATACCAGCGGCCGTCCTCCCGTCCACTAGCTTCGCGCCAGGCCGGTTTGTCCTTGGATCACCCCGATATACACCAGCGAGACCCCCTTGGCATCAATACTCGAATGGTTTCGAATAATGGAACCCCAATCGATCGCCACACATCAGCTCAATGGAGGTACAATGGTTTCCAGGCTATATCCGAGCTGGAAGGCAAATCGTCCCGGTAACGACGCTGAAACTCTCTGCAATATGAAGCACTCATTCGACCAGATATTCTCGGATGCCAACATGGTGGATCCCAAACGTCCAACGAGCGTTATTATCTTAACAGATGGAATATGGGAGCAAGGTGGCTCTCTTGAAGAGAAAGGTGTCGAAGCCTGCATAACGAAGATTACCAAGCGAATGGAAGATAAGGGCATTGGCGACACCGCTTTCGCCTTTCAGTTTGTGAGCTTTGGTAATGATCCAGTTGGTCTTGGCCGGCTGAAATATCTGGACGACGATGCCCTCTACGGAGGGGACGAGGACAACCGGACGTAAGTTCTTATCACGATGGAGGAGATGGATGTTGACTTTTACAGTGATATTGTTGACCATGAGAGTTCGGGATCGAATGTCTGGGCAATACTGACGGGGTCTGTGAGTCCAGGCAACGACAAGATCTCGGCGAGTCCGTCAATCGAGAGGCCGTCATATTCTCAGGGAGAATGAGCGATGATTTATATATTATGCGGGTTCTGGGGATATTGGAGTTATACTATGAACGTTTGCAGGGTGGCATTTAGACTTGGTTTATATAATACCCATATACTGTACCTTAGTCTTGGAACTTAGGATCAGTGTCACCGAACTTGTTTTATGTTTAAATGTTGTCGAGATGATAGACGAAACAAGCTATGCTTGTACAGTTCTAGCGCCTTCTCATGTTTCCTTTCCTGGCTTTTCGGCAGTCTGGGATTGGATGGTGTCGTTAGCTCAGTGACTTCGCTTGGTTGGCGGAGTGTTACCCTGTGCCTTGGGTGATCAACGGACTGAATATGTATAATGACTCAAATTATGGTGAAACGCTAAGGTAACTCACTGGTATTTGGTCTCAATGCGATAAGGTAGTCGTGGCCAGTAAATAGTATTGTTCTTTGGATACTGTTTTACACTACATGATATACTAGAAGGGATATGGAAGTGATGGTTTTCGCGAAAAAAAAAAAAAAAAAAACAGGACCGAAAGTTCATGCTGATACCAGATATCAGAAGAAGCGCCATTCTAGAACATACAGAGTATATTATCCTGAGTGGGCGTGTGCTAAAGAGTTCATCCACAAAATGTTGTGGTGAGGTTAGACGAACTGGTGGTTAAACGTGTCCCAGATAGATAAAACCTAGATGACTTCCGTAGATCCTAACTGTGTCAAAGGATGAACAAGAAAGTAATACTTGGTGACTGTGTGGGTAAAATAAAGAAGAGCCTAAAGTAGCTAAGTCAAGTTCGGTTTATGAAGAGTTCTGCGAAAAAGATACAATTCGTCTTCCATGTAGCGAGGAGTAAGTACCTAATATTGGCATGAGCTGTCCCGCTCGACAGCGTCGCCAATGATATAGCATAGGACGTCCTACCAGATCGATGGCAAATGGTCTCAGAAGTGTAATGTAGAAAGTTGTTCTCTACCTATCAGATGAAATTTTGGAGTCACCTGGCTGTTATGCTGCAGTAAGGCCTCGGTGCCTCGAGTGTCTTTTTCGGTAAGGCCGGATCATCGTCAACGAGGATGCAGTCGTACATACGACCAGTAGGAAATCCCTCTCCCTCTCTTTAGTTCTATGTCTCTTGGCCATTATTTGAGATACTGTGTTGTCTGTCGTTCCAACCTCTCTCTCAGTGTTACCTAAAGTGAACCACTCACGGACTTAACATCAGCACCTAGTTCCAACAAGTACTTACTTATGTTTGGTATTGAACCAAGCGATAGAGCTTCGAGATTAAATATGCTTCAATTTATGGTATAGATGTAATCAAGTATTAACAGTTGAGGTCTACCGAGGTATACCTACAAGATATCTAATGGTGGCTCATACAGAATGAGTACAGCAGATCAGGGCATGTTCCATGCAGACAATGTTCCGAAGTTCTCGCCAAATTTCAAAGAAACCCAATTCATACAAGAAGTCTAAATTTACCCAAAACTCATGTAAAAATACAAACAGAACTTCAGCTTACCAACAGAATTGAAGCAATTGGAAGAACCAACCTAAGACGTTTCATCCTCTGGCCATATCCGGGGACGGGCGCTAAACCCCAAAAGACCCAAGCGCCAAAAGCCAAGCCAAGCTAAGCTGCCTTTCATCACGTCCCCTCCACTCCAACTTTCCAACCCTCCATCATCATCAACGCCAACGCCAACGCCAACGCCAAACTCTCTCACATCATGGCCTCCTACATCGACACCTGCCTCGCCGAGGCCCAGCCCGCCTCCGAACTCCTCGGCGAAGTCAAGAAGCCCAAGAAGAAGAAGGTCCTCCTCATGGGAAAGTCCGGCTCCGGCAAGTCAAGCATGAGGAGTATTATCTTTAGCAACTACATTGCCCGTGATACACGAAGACTGTAAGCCCCCCCCCTTTATACTTCACTCTGTCTTAGGGTGAGGCTGATTTTTTAGGGGCGCAACTATCGATATCGATCTTTCGCACGTCAAGTTTCTCGGAAACCTCACCCTCAACCTCTGGGACTGCGGTGGTCAAGAGGCCTTTATGGAGAACTATCTCTCCCAGCAGCGCGTGCACGTATTTTCCAACGTTGGTGTGCTGATTTACGTCTTCGACATTGAATCCCGCGACGTCGACCGCGATCTCGCAACCTACGTCTCCATCCTCTCCGCTTTGCTTCAATACTCCCCCGCCGCAAAGATCTACATCCTCATTCACAAGATGGATCTCGTCGTCCCTACGGCACGTGAGTCCGTTTACGACGAGCGCATTCGGGTTGTGCGACAAAAGACCTTTGAGTATGCGAATTCAGTCGGTATCGCTGCGTCGTCGATTGAGCTCATGCCCTTTGCGACGTCGATTTGGGATCAGAGCTTGTATAAAGCGTGGGCGTCGATTATTCACGACCTTGTGCCTAATCTCTCCGTCATTGAGCGAAATCTCGCAAACCTGGGTCTCGCCATCGAAGCTGAAGAGTTGTTACTGTTCGAGCGCACATCCTTCCTTGCCGTATCATCCTGGACATCATCCGAAGGACAACGAAACCCAACTGAGGATCGACTAGAGCGCATGTCAAACATCATGAAGCATTTCAAGCAGAGTATTTCGCGCTTCACCGGTACGCCGCGCAATGCAGAGCAGTTTATTCGAATGGAGCACAAGGCGGGCAACCGATTCAGTCTGTTCATTCTCAAGTTCACGACGAACACGTATCTCATGGTTGTTCTCCCACCTGGAGAAGCTCGGTTCAACGCTGCCGTGCTCAATTGTCGGATCGCCATTGAGCACTTCAGATTTCTGGATGGCCCCGCAACTCCAGCCCCCAACACCGCCACTGCTGCCGCTTAAACCGACAATACCACGTAGATCAGAGTTATCACGGCGTCTGGCTTGTTATCTGGCGTTAGGTGTTGAGATACCACTCTAGGTGATATTTTTGAGTATTAATTACATATATGCATGCATGGCTCAATTGTAATCATTTGGCATTTCGCATTTTAGCTATCTGTGATTCTATCCATGACCTCCATAATAAGTCAATGCTAGCATCTGCATTCGTTGACCAGTCCGTAAATCAACCTCAACGCCGATTTTCCATTTCTAAGTCCACTTGACAACGGCGGTACCTCCCTTCTTGAATTCGGGCATCTCGCCAAGGACCATACTGCGGTCGGTATGATCCTTGTTGGGGAATGTTGTGGAAAGGACCCACGATCGAGTTCGAGTGTCTGGCGACGCTCCCTGTACGAAGCCGTAGACATCGTCGATCGTGTGGGTGGTGTTAAAGCGAGCAGGTAGACGTGTGCCATCGGGCATCTGAATTCGAATCATGATTGTGGACTGCGCATCATCGACGGTGGGAGCATTGGATGACGAGGGAGCGGCGGAAGAAGCAGCAGGGGCAGGAGAAGAGCTTGACCCCTCAACACCAGGGACAACAGCTCCAAGTCGCTGACCAGAACCACCGAAAGGTCTGTACTTCTTGGGCTGTGGCTGGTATGGTGTGTCGTGCTGCTGAAGCTTGACGTCAATGGGCTGGTCATGCTGCACATTCATGAGATGAAGGGGTGCGCGACCAGCTCGGATCAGGCCAAGGTCGGCCTGGTTTGCGGGATCGTCAAATCGGCGAAGGTCACCGTCATCGATACTGAAGCCATCTTGCCAGATGTGAAGAACTCGTTCTTGAGGTTCGGCATTTGAAGAGCGAGCTGGACCGAGAGGATCAGGAATGCTGCGGCTCTCGACACCGTCTCCGCCAAGGGTCTTTCCAGTTCCTCGGAAACGACTGGCTTCAGAAGGGCCAGCCTCGTTCTCGGCTTCGGGGCGTTGAGCGTTGCTAATCTGTCAGCTAAGTTCACCTTCATATGCTCCCTGACTCACGCTCGGGCCTTGGCGAGAATGTCACTGATGATCTTCTTGGGACCGCCCTCCTGGTGCGGATCTTGAACAGCCAACCCAGACTTCTCACCACCGGCAAAGAGGTTTCCTCGTCCATCATCGTCATCGCCATCAAAGTCATCATCATCGTCATCGCCATGATCGTGTTGATGGGATGAGCCACCGAGAGATCCTAGGGTGGCAATCCCCCTCTTCCTCTGTTGCGATGCGGCAGGTTTGCGGGTCGGTTGGTTGCTGCGGGCAGCCTCTGGAGCCGGCCGACCGTCAAGGGTGCGAGGGCCGGTGTAATTGTCAGGAGCTGCAGCGGCAGGGGGGGCTGTAGAGGTGTCACGGTCGTCATCTTCGGCATCACGGAACCAAGCATTGCTGGCCTCGGCGAGATCCCAGTTGTGGGCTTCAAGATACTGTCTGGCCTTGAGCACGTCAGCTGGAGGATCTGGTGAGAGTCAGAGAGATGCGAACCTCTTCAGGGCTTGCGCCGCTCAGGCCTGCAAACTCCACGATCTGAGCTTCGTGGTCTGCCATGTTGACGATTGAAGGCGGGGTAATAGAGAGGTGTGTTGATCAAGTTTGCAGAAGCCAGGGATTTATTAGAAGCGCTGGTACATTTGGAGGCGATTGGGTCAAGATAAAAAGATACGTCAATGTCAAAGTGTCTTTGTTGATGAATGAAGGTTGTAGCAACAGGCTGGCAGGCAGGCAGCATGCTCGTCACCTCTAAGCAGAGGAACCTAAGCTCTGGGTCTGACCCCACCTTCCTCGACTGGGCCATGGCCGCCCATGGCCCATGACACAAGGTGGGACCCACTCACCGCTTCAAGTCCCCGGTCTTCAGCCTTACGTAAGGATCTGGGGGAATCAAGCGCGACGGTCGAGAAGCCGAGATCGTCAACAACCTCTTCAGAAACTAGCTCAAGCCGACAACGACCAACAATCGAGTTTCACCCTATCTGCTCCTATAGCGTTAACCGAAAGAGAGCTCAAATCTCGAAGCCTACCATGTCCGACGAACACAACCACCTCGCCGAGTCAGGCGTGACATTGCACTCCGACAGCGAACTATACTCTGCAGGCGATGATCTCTCTTCACCTCCCTCTTCAAACTCACCCGTTATCCTCTACAAGCCCCCTACAGTGTGGTCTTTGATACGGGGAGCTGCTATCAACCTCCTACTACCTTTCGTCAACGGCATGATGCTTGGATTTGGAGAGCTCTTTGCCCACGAAGCTGCTTTTAGGCTGGGATGGGGAGGCACAAAGGTATGCCATGTTGCGCAGTTATACTCAAAGCTATCAACCCCTGCTAACAAATCCAGGTCTTCCCCCTCTCACGAAGAAGAGTTCACCCTATCGGACCTGGTATCGAGCTTCGAGAAAAGCCATATGCTCCTCGCCCTTCGCTGGACGATTTTGCAAGCCTGGAGTAAAATGTCGGCACCCTTCACCTTACGGATTCTTATCCATAACACCCAAGACACACTCATCGCTATGAAATATCTACGAAAGAGCAAGGACGGATGAAGGCATATTATGTTAAATAATTTGAGATTATATATTAGACAGGAACATGGATTGCGGCGTTTCGTTGCACCGGTGTTTCAAAATGTAAAAAATCACTCATTCGAACGCAAGCGACGTCAATTACAACCACTCGACTCAATCTCTCAACTCTAGTCACTCCCAATCGACTCGTCGCAGGCCGAGGCCTAATGACAAGGTCATTCGGAGATCATCGGCGGCGGACTATTGCGAGCCCGACATTTACCCGCCGGTCCCGGAAAACCAAACCTCCAGAAAATTCCCAGCAACATCGCGCAACTTATTGTCCGACCCATCCCACTTCATCACCGCCGCAATGCTTCCCAGTCGAGGAATTGTGCGCTCTTTGCCTTCGGGCGCTTTTCATGGGCCACGTGGTCATTCTGTGCGTTTGTCTTCGACCAATTAAAAGATCACACTAACAAATGTAGATGTCGAGGACCCTGGGTAGGAAATTCGATGCTAGACAGTTCGGCACAGCGATGAAGAGCGCTCGCACACCTCTTACGGCTGAGACAAGAGTTAGTGTCAGGAACATTGCTGCGCCTATTGCTTTGGGGGGTGTTGCTTCGTCAAGGCAACTCTCGCTATGGGGCTACAATATCTATGGAAAGAAGAAGACAGAAGAGCCCGCTGTTGAAGCCGTCATAACGCCAGAAGCTCCCACTCCTCCCGAGACCATCGATCCTACACCCATTAACGAAGCTCCTACTCCTGCCGCCGATAAGCTCGCAGATGTGACACAGTCTGCTGAACCTTCTTCCGTTCTGCCCTCCGAATTCGACCTCGAAAGCATTGCCGACCTCGCCAACCCCAGCATTCTTACCATGCCCGAGAACATTGGTTTCCTGAAGGAGATTGGCCTTAATTACGGCTGGGGTCCTACGTCCGTTATGCAATGGGTCCTCGAGCACGTTCATGTGTATACCGGCCTCGGATGGGGTGGCTCAATTGTCGCAACCGCCCTCTTATTACGTGTCATCATGATCTACCCTCAACTTCGTAGTGTCAAGTTCAGTGCTGCTACGGCCAAGATGAAGGTGGATCCTCGTTCTCAGGAAAGTCTGGAGCTATTGAAGAAGGGTTATCAGACAGGTGATCGGGAGATGATTCAAAAGGGACAGTTCATCGGCAACATGGTCCGAAAGGAATATGGCACCGAGATTAAGAACATGTTCTGGGCTTTTGTCCAGGTTCCCTTCAGTTTCGGTCTCTTCCGTGTCATTAACGGAATGATTCACATCCCAGTTCCTTCTATGGAGGACGCTGGCTGGGCCTGGTTCGCTGACCTTACGGCTGCCGATCCCTTTTACGCCCTTCCTATTGCTGGTACTGCTCTCCTAGTCGGCACCCTGAAGGTAAGATTTTCGACCTCTATATGGCATTATATCTAACATCAATTTAGCTCAACTCGAAATACACGCCCCCTGAGCAAAAGGCCATGATGCAGAACATGGTCTACGCCATGAGTGCAGTTACTCTAATCGCTACAAGCTTCCTCGGCGCTGGCGTCAACCTCATGATGGTTTCCACTGGAGCTGCCACCTTCGTCACAGCCGCCATCCTCAACAACGAGTCCGTCCGTCGCGCCCTCGATCTTCCCATCCCCAAGATCGAGGAGCCCGTCTACAAGCCTCCCCGCGTTACCCAGGCCAAGGGTTTCGAGGGCATTCGTGAGCGTCTCACCGACAACCTCGACAACATCAAGAAGAGCGTCTCCGATTCCGTCGGCAACATGACGAATCAGTACAGCGGCACTGCTGAAGAGCGAGCTGAGAAGGCGAGAAAGGAGCAGATTCAGAAGCTCGAGAACATGCGCCGAAAGTTGGAGCGTGATGAGTTTGAGAAGAAGTACAAACGATGAACGACTGTATCACAAATGACTGTAAAATAAGGATAAATCTTGTACACCGTTTCGACTGGATCAGGCATTGTATAATAGGCATTGGCAGGGAGCGGACATGGATGATACCGGGGGGGCTTTTACATGACTGGATATAAAAGTGTCTGCTTGTATCTATCGACGTAATAGGAACAACCATCCCAATTAATTCTTTCTACTCAATGAATCAAGCGGTAAACGCCTTTAACGACGTGACTTGTGTCTCAATTATAAAACTAGGCAAACCCCCTGCCAAGGATTTCTTTTCCACCCTGCAGCTCCCTTTTGCCCATTCCATCCATTTCAATTCATCTTGCTTGTGTTTGTAATAAAACAAAACCCAGCACCCTTTCTGCTGCATACGGCAAAAAGAGTAAAAAAAACACATCTTCTGCTTTTAATTTGGATAAATGCTTTGAATGCGAGTTTTTTTTTTTAAAAAAAAAAAAAAGAAACTTTAATCTTCACGCTCTATTTCCTCCTCCCGTAATGTTTCGTTTCAGTTAATACATCCAAGAAGGGCATGCGTGAATTGAAAACAGCGCCTTTGCTTAGAATACGGTGCCGTCGCTCTCGATAAGGATCGGGGGCTCCTTGGTATTAGGTCTGTTGATCTCGGCAATCTCACGGCCGCCCTGGAATGAGTTAGTGCTGTTTCGTGGTTTTGGGGGATCTTGTTTGGTGGAGTAAACTTACCCTCCAGCTACCAGCCTCTAGCAACTGTGCCAAAGTCAATTCGTTTCCACCCAGCTCTGGCTCCAGTGCCTTGTTGACCTCGACGCACAGCATATCGAGGAACCCGACTGTGACACCTCTCCACTCAACGATGACATCGTCGCTGGGCTCAAACATGGGTGCCACCTCGACACCCTTGGCGCCTGTCCGTTGCACCCACTCGTTGTAGTTCTGAAGACCCCTCTCCAAATCATCCTTCCTCAAGTTCAAGACACCCATATCGACGAAGAGACCACCGTTTCGGTATTCGGGCAGACCAGTGAGCAGTTCTGTTCCGGCAAAGTGCATCTTGAGGAGTTGTTGCATCGGTTGCATGAGCGAGTAGGTGAGCCATTGGGTGAGCTTGTGGAAAGGAAGAATAGACTCCCAGGCAGCGGCGTTTGAGCTGTTGGGGAAAGCGGAAACCTTGGGAGATGCGCCAGGTTGAGGCATAGCCTGGCAGGGCCAAGCGTCACCGAGAGAGACACCGTTGATCGCGGTTCGGTTTGCGGGCCAGATGGGAGCGAGACCGGTCATTAGGACGTTCCACAGGACGGGCAGGGGAACGATAAGCATGGACGAAGCTTGTGTTGAGGGGTGGCCGAGGAGATGGTCTAGAAAAGATCAGCTTTGTCGCGGGAGACCGTTAAAGCTACATACCGATCAAGCATCCAGGGCGACCCTCAAAGCCCCAGAAATCGTCCTTAGCGGCTAAAGCTTCTCCAAGGCGGATCAGAAGATCGGTACGACCCTGAACACCAGCCATTTCATTGCCAGGTTTTGATTGGAGACCAGCCGCGAGCTTCTCGACAGTGAGATTCTTGAGACCATCTTTGTCGACCTGGAATTTGTTGTTGGGGTTTCCAGAAAACAATCCCTGCCGATATTAGCATCTTGGAATGCGACAGAAAAGCTGTACTCACACTCTTGAACATCTCCAAGCTGGCAACTGCAATACCCTCTGATCTTCTGTACACGCGACCATTCTCATTACTCTGGTATTGCCAGGAAGTGCCAGCGCCCGCATCTAGAAGCACGCTGACTAGGAAAAGGTCGATCAGACGTCGGCATCGCTCTGTGTTGTCCACATTGGTGGGCCATGTGGAAAGAAGCTGGGCAATGCGATCTCGACCTCCGACAGCAAAGTGCTGGTATCTACCATGGCCGGGAATGCAGAGGAAGGGGGCTTCATAGTCTCGCTGCAAGCTGTTAGCTAGAAATTTCGCGATTTTCGTAGTTACTCACCTTGATAATTCCTGTAACAAAAGTAACCACATCGGGGAACTTGCCCATATCCACGTCGAAATGCTTCAACTCATTGCGCAGCGCCTTGTCAGTGACAATCTTGCTTCGCTCTCTCACAGCACCAAGACTTCGCAAGTAACCGGCAGGGTCGAGCTGAGGGTCCGGAGGTCGAGGGAAATCGATCTTTGGGAGATTGACTGGAGACATTGGGCCACCGGGGGATGTACTGGTAGCTGAAGTTCGATTGAGGGGGTTGCGGTTGGCGCCTGGACCAGGAGATCTCAAGCTCGAAGAATGCGAGTTCACGCTCACATTGGATTGGGAGGTGTTGATGGCCTGGTCGCCCTTTGGCGTCTTGTCTTTACGAGAAAACAGGCCCATCTTGACGGGCTTGACGGAAATAACGGTTACACAGTCGTTGTACAGAATCGAGGAACTTCGAGTTTGTTGTATGTGGAAACTGATTCTGGGCCGATAGAGAGACCAGACGAGAAAGCTGAGGCTTCGGGGAGGCGGGGCCTCTTGGAGCGATGGACTGAACTGGATTGGACTGGACTGGACTGGACTGGAGGGGAAGGGTCCGTGAGTTGGAGTGGGAGCGGGCGCGCACTCAGTCAGTCAAGTCAGAGACGGACGGGGGAGGGTTGAGAGAGGGACGAGCGTCTGCGGTGCGTCTGCGTCTTGGTCGTGACTCGTAGGTGCGTCGAGGATCGGAACGAAGCGAGAAATGATTCGATGGCTACAGCGCGGGATGCGCGCTTGACCTCGTGTCTTTGATGCAAGGGAGCAAGCAATTGAGATCTGACAGGACCTGAATCAGCGTCTAACAAGTCTCTTTTCTGCTGCAGAAGCAAATAAAAAAAAGAAAGAAAAAAGCTATAAACGACAAAAACAGAAACGATAGACAAGAGGGAAGGGGATGGGGGTTAGGAAGACAGAGCACGGCGCTCTTGAGGAACCCAAAGACCCAAGAGCCAGACAGAAACAGAACCAAAGCCAAAAGGTCGAGTGAAGTGAACTGACTGACTGACCAGGGAGGCCCAGGCATCTCGGAACAGATGAGCAGAGGCAGTCAAAGTGTATCCACACCGATACAAGGACCCTACCAGTATCGAGCGAGTGGGAGAAAAAGAAGCGTCAGGGGTTCGACCTCTGCGGGGATTCGGGGGCTTGAAGGCTTGGAGGCTTGGAGGCTTGGAGGCTTGGAGGCTTGGAGCTAGACCCAACAGCGGCCCAAGCAATGGGCGAGTTGGAGGTGGCCGAGCGTCGTTCGGGGCCCCTGAGTCCGTCGGCGATCGCGCAGGATGCAAGGATCCGCAGGGATGGTTTAGAAGGATGCTCTGCCTAGCACTGCACCACAGTTAGTGGTCTCGCTGGCGGTTTGGGGCTTTGCACTGGTGAAATTCGACGGTTGCTGAGCTTGCTTAGGTCAACGGGTCTCTGGTGTACATGCGATATCTCGGCGTGGAATTGAACTTTGCGGATTGGTCGCCGAGCCGCAACTTTTTGGACCAGGTCGTGGTTGATGATGATCTTGCTAGTCTCACAACTGGGGAACAGTTATGAAGCGGCTCCGTTCATGTCGATTACCTTATGAATCGCGAAGATGCTCTTGGCGACACGGTCAAGCATTATATGATGCAATGGCGTATCTTGTACGGAGTAGAACGAAGCTGATTCGGGTTTGGCTTTCAAGGGATGGAGGTGAAGAAGAGGATAGTGTTCGGTAAAGAAGAACCCTAGCTGCAGCTGCAGAATGGATGGGATCCGATGCGTGATGCTAGTTAAGTGACAGACAGCCTTGCTAGAATTGCCAAACTCAGCTAGGTAGGCAGCCTAACTAAGCTATTGGAGACGGCTCGTCTTGATTGACGGCGAGCCACAAGACGGAGATGAGATGGACGCAACGAGTCATGAAAAGATTCATGACAGCCTGCTAAGCGCCTGGTACATTTGCATAACGTCGATGTTAGTGGGTGACGGACTTTCCAAGATGAAGCACTAACAAGGCGGACTTGAAGACAGAAAATTGTTGAGGCCGAGCACAATTAATCTACATTCGACAATCAATCATCAATCATCAATCA
>VYWZ01000127.1:0-12308 GCA_008711595.1 Fusarium xyrophilum | reverse complement strand
TTATTAATATAGCTATTTTAAGGCTATAAAGATCCTGCTTACTGTATAATACTTTATATTATTTTAAGGTAACTAAGTAAATAGCGGGTTTTAATTAGTTATTGGTGTATCTGATGACTAACAAGGAACAAAGATTTTCCGGTAGCGCATCACTGGCCCGAATTTCTTCTTACATAAAGGCACGCGACAAACGCGATTTCTCAGTCCTATTACTGGGGATCAACTAAACTCTAAGATCGCAAGAACTTGCGTTAATTCAAACTCCTCCTGATATTGCAAATATGTGTGGCATTCTAATGGTTGCTCAGCGCGCCTTTAGGCCCTTCTTTACCATACTTTTGCCCTGGACAGCTGACACATGGTCATTCATCACGCGTCTACTCAATTATGCGGGCACGCACCTTCATAACGAGTCCAAGCAGCAACGTTATCCTGAGGTTAGCATCGGGCAATGGATGAAGTGGAGTGGATTTTTAGTACTGACCCAAAAGCTGCATATCATAGATTAATGTTTCACAGTCACCGTCGCCGTCCTCGGGAAATGGCAAGATTATACCCCATTCTGCTCGCGATGAAGGCCCTCCACGATCCCCGTTACGAATTCGATATGTGCCTGTCCCTGGTGAATGGGAACGGAAGCTTCACCCAAATTGGCCAGAATCGACCTTTAGAATCCCTGATCTGGTTCCCGAAGGACATATATACTATATCAGAAAGGGGGAATATGTTCGCCGCGGCGCAACAGCGCTGGTAGAGCGACTGCCCTCTGGCCACATCGCCAAAACCCCGCTTCCGAACCCTTACGACACTGTGGGAGAGCAGAAAGCTCGACAGAACATGCAACACGAATATAATGTGTATTGTTTTATTGGCCCATGTCAGTCTATTCCCAGGTTGATTGACTGGGATAGTAAATGCAAGACATTAGTTCTCGAGGACCACATCAACGGAGACCTAGAGACTTTCTTGTCGACAAATCGCGGTACCGATGTCGATACTCGTCAGAGATGGGCGTTGCAGGCAGCTCAAGCATTGGCTAGTCTCCATGATATTGGTGTAATCCACCAGGACGTCACACCTCGGAACTTTCTCCTGGATAAAAACATGAACCTTCGAATCTGCGACTTTGCCGGAAGCTCGTTTCCAGGACACCGTGTCTCGAATGGTGCCCCAGGACCAAGATACCAGTCGCGCGCATGGGATCGAGAATATGTTCCCACTCAAGCTGACGATATTTTCAGTCTTGGTTCCGTGTTATACTTCATCATGTCTGGTGAGGAGCCCTACAGCAAGTTAGATGAGGATGAGGTGAAGCGGCGTTTCGAAAACTTGGACTTTCCTATATCTAATTATTTTGGCTGTGGTGCAGTCATCCAAAATTGTTGGAGTGGGCAAATTACTACTGCAGAACAAGTTGTTCAAACTTTAGTTTATGCCAGAGGGTAGGGCTGCATGTGCGCGGTTGCATTTGCCATCAAACAGAATATGTTGGTCTTCATTTATTATTTATCTACACCAGCTTTCGTCTTCTACCACGCCGCCTTCTGCCCTTAGGCCATGGCAATTGTTCAATAATGAACTTCATCGATTGTTTACGTCTCCGTATCCCTCGTCCCTATGAGTGGGACACTGCGCCCTACTTCGCGAGTTGCCCAAGTATTCTTTGGTGGGATTTGCGCACTGCTGACCGGTAGCGGCAAAATGACTGCAGCCCGTAGTGACGATGTCTTCCTCATCCTTATCGCACGAAGTTGGGCAGCCCGAGTACTTGGTAGTTGTGATAAGCAGTCTGCACATGGCGAATACTGTCAGGCTGCTTTGATGATAAGCAATACGTTGAATATTTCGAGACTTATGCTTACAGGTCTGGTATCTTATTCTTGTGGAGGGCGTAGTATATTGGATAATATTGTGATCTTGAAATAAGCGATAGCTTGAGCGGATTTGTGTATGGAACCAGGCCTACTTATATGTGAAATGTGAACCTGATTGAGATACTGGCGGCACAAATCGAAGGACTGCTAGACAGTCTATCAGCTTGGAGCATAGAATGGGCCAATTACCTGAGCGCTGAGATGCAAGAAGACACAAGTAGTCATGTATCTGCATCAAAGGTATGCGTCATTGTTCAGCGGACATTGGGTGACCGACATAGCGACCAAACTGAAAAATGCTGCTTCACTGTTGGGGGTTGCATTGAGCCCATAGACATCGTAAGGGTTGCAATCTTCATCAAGATAACACAATGAAACGGATTTACTAAATGAAAAACTTGGTGGTCTGCATGTCTCGAGGGAGATGCATTGGTTTTTGTTCGTGTATGCATTGCACATCACTGATATGCGTTGTAGCACTGGCTGCTACCCTACAATGGAACCATACAACCTCTGGAACTTGATGACAGTGGGGGCGAGCGTCGGCTCCTCGCAGATCAGCAGTTCGGAACTCACGCCATGAGGGGTAAAAGCTTGACCATTTTAGGAGAGAAGGCAGACCCACTCCGGCTTCTGATCATTGGTTGTGGATTGCCCAGAACACAAGCATCTGACTAACGTCAGTATTTCACGTTAACTAGCCAATAAACGTCTGCCAAGTATTTTTAACTCGCATACTGCGCTGCCTACCTCGGTGCCTACCTCGTTGCCTACCTCGTTGCCTACCTCGCCGGTTACATTACTCCAGCATGGAATTTTCGTTGGACCATGATGCATCTCTTTTCGGGCTCGACGACGCAACGGCTCAACACCAATCGAAGCTAAGAGCCGCCAACGCATTCAGCAAAGTGCGCATAGCATTAGACCGAAACAACACTATTCTGAAGACACTCACCGTGCAGCAATTCTCAAGACGGAAAACAAACAAACATTTCATAGATAACATCACGAAGCTAGTCCAAAAAGACGAAAAGAGCCGGGCCATATGGCCTCTCCTTTATGCTGATTCATTGGATCGTAACAACTCAATCAACCAGTTGATCCTCGTGTTATTTACTTTGACAGACACTCTTTGGAACGACATTAAGGACAATAGTCTTGTCAACATCTTCGCCGAGTTATACTCTCGTGTCGTAGGCGATGTTGACATTTTCCCAGAGACGAGGGCTAAGTTCATTGATATCATCAAAGACATCTGCCATAAAAATATGACAGAAGATGGGCAGATTTTACTCGGTCAGCATTATTAACTATTCAACCAACAGCAGCTTTTCTAACTTAGCCAGGTCAGTTGGATGCTCCGAGAACAAAGAGGCGGCGGATTGATCCTTACGAGCATGAACCCTGCATATTGTCTCGTGGTATTCCTGTCATCAATCTAAGACCAGAATGTTTGGTACCTCCAGAGATAGATCACCTCGATATACCACCCGACCATGTCCCAAAAAGTGAGTCCTGGAGAGCAACCTTGCGATTATTTACTAGATACTAATCTTGCTTAAGCTGTGGTAGTTCAATTTTCAGGAGCACACGGGGGACGGCTGGGAGCTGTCTTGGGGGACTCTCCAATGCTTAAGGCTATAAAAGTTGGCCGTCAGTGGTGTTGGGAGAGGCAGAGGGACGCGGTCACTCCAGGGGCTACTGAGATGCGGACAGATGCTATCATTGCCATGATTCCCGATACTACTACACAAGATATCACATTCGTTCTCCGCGTTGGGTACTGGGCGGGATGGGAAATCACAAAATATTTAGGATTTGGCTCCAGTGGTGATATGGAAACCACTACTTAAATTCCACGTTGGCATTATATACTTTAACTTTGCATCCACGGGATACAGGCTGCCCCTCTGGTCCAGTGTTTGTTCTATGGAAAGAAGCTTGGGACGCGCCTGGCTGGATGATTGTGATCATCATTCCCTTTGCTATCACCAAGGTCTGCTCTCCAACCGTGAATGTGTGTTCCCCTTCAATGTATTCTTGCTTTCCATTGAGAGCATCGTCACCAATATCGGGCATCGCAAACGCTCGATCTTATGGTCGTGATTCGGTAGTGGAAATCGATCGTCTCCCAAGTTTCGAGTGCCTGGATATCTAGACAACACTGTCAATATCAAACAATACTCTTAGCTCTACTTTGAGTATACCATGTAAACTGACCTAGGTTGATGCTCAATACAGTTGGTTTGTTGTTGTATAACCCATTGTCGACAGCCGGATGCTTATGTTCCTCTGTTCTAAATGCAAAATTCAGATGCCCAAATAACGCCTGACCTGCCTGTTCGGCAAATTATCGGAAAGAATCGGGCATAAATGGGCGGGCCTAAAGCCCCGCATTAACTCCTGACATCATAGCGCCGTGCATGCCGCCCTTGCTGCCGTACTCAACGCCGCCCTTGCTGCCGTACTCAACGCCGCCCTTGCTGCCGTACTCAACGCCGCCCTTGCTGCCGTACTCAACGCTGGCCTTAGCGTCGATAGTTGTTTCTGACCATTCCCGGGCTGTTTTAGACACCACACTAATCATCATAGGTATTGTGGTATTCACGTCTTTGGTGATCTTCGTTCTGTACCCTATGCACGATGACTACGTCTTCATCTTCTGCCGCACCGTTCCAGCCCATACATCTCGACCTTGATGATCACATTTAGTATACGTCGAGGCATAGTCATATGATATATAGCTAGGTAATAGTACGAATGATATTGACCTATAACTCGTGAATGGGATGCAATAGCCCATTGTGCTGGTTCCAATTATATGTTAGAGCCAATAGTGCAGTTTATTTGAATAAAAAATCATTGAGGCGAGCCATAACTCCTAGCAGGTCTGCGACCGGTAGCCTCACTTCATAAATCTCAGCTTATAGAAAGCTGGCTGCATGGATCACTTCTGCATGGCCAGTTGCCCGGCCGCCTTCTACTGCCCCTAAAGGCATTGATTTGACCGGGCCAGTTCAGCAATTGCTGCAGCCAACCTGCATGGGACTAAGCTAAGCTCTCGTATGAGACAGCGGGACAGATATGTTGGAGAGGGTGTCTTCACCTTCGCCGGTTGAGTTTATGTGACTTGACCCCGGCAGTAAGTGCTTTTGCTGCTTGAATAGATAATTGCTAAACAGTATAAGTATGCTCTCTCCCCTCTTGAATAGAGCCAAGATAGCAGACCAAAAATTGCCTTCAGAAGCATTTCGAGATCTTTTCCAGAGACATATCTGGCCTGATTAGCTTGGTCAGTAGCAATGTTTTCTTTGTCCACTTCATTGTATCTTGAATTATGTCTCCAGAGCAAGAAGGTGTGCAACACACATAACTTCGATGCCATGCACAGCTTGAAGTTCCTTTTTTATTCTAATGGGTTTTATTTAATAGTGTCTTCATACATGGCCAAAGTTGTCATCCTTTCCAAAATGTCTAATAAGGATGGTGGCAACAGCCCGACTACTTCGAGCGGCTCAAGACAATCTGACAGCACTCCTCCTAATGATCAACCTGCACCTATCTCCATCAACGGTGACGATACCAGCCCAATTGAAAGCTCAGATGGCAACTTTAACACCGATGAATTTACCCCAATTGAAGTCAAGCCCGATGATAAGGAAGAGTCATCCTAGGCATACTTGTTCAAGTACAATAGGTTATGTTATGTTATGTATATTTTTCGTCCGGGAGGCCATAGGCCCCGAAAGTCCCCTATTGGGGCACAGGACGTGCTGAGCTAGAGAAATCGGCATCTATCTACACACTAATTACAGAAATGCTATTGGACATAAACAATTTCTGCAAACGCGTCAGTGAACCGCACTCGATCCAGCATATCAACGGCACAAATGGCGCATCCTATCGAGCCTGTTACCCGTCAGCGGGATGATCAGGCGCGGCCGAGGAATCAGAGCCGCATATGAAACCTGGTGTCAGGAGGGCTGAGATCAGCCTATGCATACGGCAGTCCGAGACTGCCTCATAGTAGTCACGACCAGATGGAGGGCGTGATAGCGCCCTTCATCTGGTCGAGCACAGGTGAGAGGAAGACAAAGAAAGTAAGAGAATGTGTACAAAAGAGATGTGAAAAGAGAGGGGGGGAGAGTCGCAAGTGCTTCTCTGGTCGTCGTCGCCTAATGGCGAGGGCAGATCTTTCTGAAGAACGCGCTGTTCTTGGACAGGTCGACAAACTTGGTGAAGTCTCTTCCTATTGCGAGGTTGACTGCTGCGTTCGGTGAGGGTCCAAGCCTCATCCGATGGCGCGGCGGTACCTTCCGGCAGTAGAAGATATGGTCCGGTGCCTTGCGTCGGTTGCAGGAGCAGAGCAGGCGTACATCGCCATGGTCGAATCTTTCGTGATATGCGGCGAAGTCCCCGTGAAAAGACCTCGCTGCCAGTAGATGGTGCAAGGCTGCCCGCGGGAGCGACTGGTCCTGAGTTTGCTGCGGGAGAAGTGCATGACTTCGGTCTTTTTCGGGTCAAACGAAACGCCATTTGCTGCACCCCATCGAACCATCTCACCGATGGAGCTGGAGGCCGTTGCAGTGGTTTCATCTATTGTGTCGCCTATAGAAAGGATAGCCGTGTCGTCTGCGTAGCCGAAGCGGCCCTGAGGGTTGCCTAGTCGGTAGATTGGCTCAGTGTATAGCAGGAAGAGGATGGGCGATACTGGTGAGCCTTGAGGCAGTCCACACTGGAGAGGAGCGAAGGGCGTGAGGGTGTCTTGATACCTCACGCGGGCTGAACGATCCTTCATGAAGGACTCGGCCCATCTGGCGAGATGGTCGGGCCAGCCCTGTTCACGGAGACGCAAGACTAGTCTGTTGCGCATGACGGTGTCGAAGGCACCTTGGATATCCATCGTGACCAGGGTGGCCACCTTCTTGCGTGCGAATGCTTCTTCGATATCGTGGATCAAGGCGGTCACCAGGTCTGTTGCCGACCTTTTGGGGAGAGCGCCCGCCTGTTGTGGATGAAGGACGCCATAGTGAACAGCTGCCCACGCCAAACGGCGAGCGATCAATCTTTCCAGCCCCTTTCCGAGACAGGAGAGCAAGGAGATGGGTCGCCAGGCCCCTGGCTTTGTGAGGTCTCGTCGTCCCGGCTTCGCAATCATGACCACCTCCGCCTGCTTGAATGGTTCCGGGTGATGCCCTATGGAGAGGCACCTTTCGAACAAACGACGGATATGCGTCCCGACGATGTGCCACACGGCTTTGAGAAGATTGACGGTGATGCTATCCGCCCCAGGGGAAGTATTGCCTGTATGGATAGTCGCATGCTGTGCCTCGTCTAGGGAGACTTCGGGTGAGAATGTGATCGATCGAGGAGGAGAGACTGGTGTCCAGGGGTCTCCAATATCGTCATCAGAAGTTCGGCGTTCCAGTAACGCTCTCCGAAGTGCGCTCGCCTTGTCCATCTGAGTTTCGTATACAGCGTCGTCGACCTGCAGGGGAGGCGGCTGGAAGGGCCCCGGTGATTTCAACCACCGGACGGCCTTGAAGACAGCACTGCTGCTGGAGAAGCTATCGATGAGTTCCCGCCAGTACTTTCGTTTTGCTCGGCGGACCACGCGATGAAAGTCTCTCTTGGCGATCTGGACATCCTGGTTGAAGCTGAGGGGGTGACTCCTTCTGATGGCCCGGAATGCAGCCGCGGCACAGGCGCACTCTTCTGTCCACCATGGAGCTGGGCAGCCACCTTTCCGTGAGGGTCGACCCGCTGCCTTCGCTGCTGATGTTAGCAGATTTACAAGTGAAGACGCAAGATTGTCCAGCTCCGCGGGCGTTGAATCTCTGAGGGGGATCTCTGTGGCTCCAAGCTCTACGATCTCGACGAACCGTTTAAGCTCATCTTCTGTTGTCACTCGAATCTTGCCCGGCTGTAGCGGAGCGGGCTTGATGTTGGGGAGAGTCAAGCTGAGGGTGAAGTGGTCGGAGCTAGTGGCGAGATGGTCCTCAACAATGGCTTCAGCAAGTGGGATGTTGGCAAAAGCGAGATCGATTGTGTTGCCGTGTGGGTTTGTTGGGATATCTAACGTGTTAAGCAGGTCGATGTCATTCTCTGATGCCCAACCGGCAATCTCTTGGCCGCGATCCGTAGTCTGCCCTGTCTGCCAGCTTCGATGTCTAGCATTGAAATCGCCAGCGACGAGGCAACGTTCCGGGACAGGCCATCGAAGCAGCGTGTTAAGGGCATCCCTTTCGTCGTTCTGGCGGTAGAAGTTGACTACAGTCAGGCCATTGATTGTGATCCAGAGAATATCGCGAGTCTGGAACGGTCGGATCTGGTCAGCGAGAAGTCTTGGGTCTCGTCGGACGTATGTCATCACTCTAGGTCGAGTATCGTTACTGTCCCAGGACTCTACTGGCGTGAACGTGTCGTAAGCAGGATGAGTCTTCGTCAGGCAGCGCGTTTTCGTATGGGCTGTCCATGGCTCCTGCAGGAGCACGATGTCATATCGTTCCGAGTCAGCAAGTGCCAGAGCGCAGTCGTGAGCCGGAGGGATCTTGCCGACATTGGCCTGGAAGACCCGGAGCGGCTTCTTATCGTTCTTTCGTGTCTGCGAGTATCTATTCCTGGTCATGAGGACGAGTAATGAGTACAATTCGACGCTTTCGTGGCGAGCCTGGTCTAGGATGCTCGGGAAGTACAATAGGTTTTAGTTAACAGGAGTGAGTTTAGGGTAGGATGCACCTTGGAATTCTGGTAGAAAGTCTCTTATTACGATAGCCTGAATTAGCTATCGAGGTAGAGATTGGAATTTAGGTCTTGAAAGTATGTATTTAGTTTAAAATTTCTAAAATTTCCTAATTATCCTCAATGCGTCTTTTCGTCTAGTGATGATATTTCATTTACTTTAGTCGTTAGCCATGTCTCTGGCCTCATTATGTAATTACCGGGTCGTAAGGCGACTCGTGACCATAAATATTCACATGACCAAACAGCCAATCAAGTGGTCCCTGAGCGAAAAGAAGATCTCCTCCCCACCACTTTTGGGAACATCTTAGGCCAATAGTCAATGAACAATTCACAGCTACTTTTGGTAGTATGTGTATATAAAAGGCAACATCACGACTCTTCGAAGTTATTATACATTAGAACCATCATCCACCTCCCGATATAAATCATGGGCCAACCTATACTCCTTCCTGCCACGGAGTCAATGCAAAAGCTTTGTCAACAGCAACGGGAAAAAGACATACAGAGTGAGCGTGGTCCGCTGCGTGAATATAAGGCCACCCCAACAGATACCAAAATTCTCCTCAAATTCGAGAACGAAAATGTAGGAAATGAAGGATTTGGATTGAAATACACTGCTAAGTACTCTGTCTAGGCGCCTGAAATTCGACGCCAAGCGCTTCGTGACGGCAAAAGTGTCGGCAAAGCCCGAAATTACGGACCTCGTGAACTTGAGAAAGGCACGATTGCGTCACCTGAGCGTACCATCACCGTCTTTATACCACTAGCGACACAAACCGCAAGTACGCAAAGATTTCCCAAAGTCCTGTACCAACCTGATAAGGATAAACCAGAGGTTAGGCAGCTCCTACCTTGGCACATTGAAAACCATATTCAGATCCCCGGAAACAGTCGAATTGTTGTAGAGGAAGGGCCAGTATGCTTTGACATGGTCCAATATGATTGGGAGCCTGCTGAGGGCCAAGAGAGCAAAGATGAATAGCGAAACCCAGCCGAGACGATCTGGTGGTGAAAATGAGGGTGGAATTTACCTAAGATTATTTCTCAATTACTACTGTGCATTTAGCTCGCCCTGGTAGTCGTTGAATTCCATTGGTTTAAGTGCTCCGAGTGGTTCGAACGTGGTCGTATCGAAGTCGATTGAACTCGCATCAGTATGAAACCAGTCGGGAATTGGCTGGGTGCCCAATCTTTGACTCATGGTCTCATGTATTCCGAAAGAAACGCCGGGGAGTCGTGTAATGTCGCCACGGCAGTCATCAAGATTCTCGACGAGATAACTTTGGTTTAACTGCTGATGGCTAGGGGACGAATGAAATTGGATAGGCGGGATATCAGCTTCGATGTTTCTGACTGGCGCTATCTCTGCTGATGGCTGTGTTTCATGCCCACCTGCGGTGGCCTCCAAAGGAGGCGTAGCAATGAATGAGGAATTGCTACCAGGCATGACTAAAGCCCCCGATTGGGAGCCGGGATCCACAGGAATGCTCTCATCAGTAGGTGCCTCTCGGGCTTCGTGGTCACCGTCGCCTACGGCATTGGAGGTGTTTCCCGTGCCATTGTGCGTTGGGGCGTGATTAGAATGGCACTCAGTGGTGAGTGCAGTATCTGATGGGGATTTCGTAAGCGGGTCAGATAGTTGACAAATCCTTTTCGCCGGCCATTCATTTTGACAAACTTCGATGCTGTGTTTCTGTTGCGTTTCACCCCCAAATAGTCGCTCCTTGTTTAACTTCCTCAAGAATGTTGAAAGGCTAACTCCAACCTCTCTATATATCATCCTGTTTGCAGCACTGTCTTCGTGACTCTTCGGCAGCTCTAACTCTGTGTCATCGAAGCATGAAGCTACTTTGTTGGCTTCTTTGTCGTAATGAGATCGGAGAAGTGACTCAAATTCATCGTAGTTAGCGGACTTATCGGCAATATTCGAGAAATTATTCATATCGGGAGGAGCTTCCTTAGGAGAAAAAAGCTTCGCTAGCCTTTGAGTAATATCAGTATCTATGATTTAATAGAAAGATGTAATGCATACTCTCCTGGTGGCTTAAGTTTTGAGAACAAGACTTCCATACCCTTTGCTGATATGAGCATGAATAATGCTCTCCCTTCCCTGAGCCACCGGCGCAAGGTAGCGGGGGCCACATCTCCCATTTTTTCATGGAACGCACGAACTGGCAAAGGCCTCCAGACTTCGTTTGACACCCACAGCTCTAGCAGAGCAAATCGCCGTGCAATAGTGGTAAGTCTGGATGATGTCTCGAGTGCTTGGATGTAGGCAAACGCGCCGAGCGCCTTGATCGAAATTCCCGCAGAGCTCAGAAAAGACACCGGTGATGCAGCCCATGACTTTAGATCATCAATGAAGAATGGGTCTATTGAGCTTTCACAGCAATCTTGGTTGGCCGCCGTACAAGATCCCTCTTTTTTGGAGGAATTTTGCTTGTCAGATTTCCTCTCAGCTGCTGATGCTTGCGTTGGTGGTCGGATAGTTATAGATGAATCGTGCTCAACTAGCCCGTCGCGTGGCTTATCAGCATGGCCAGCTTGAATAACTGGTAAGTGAGGCGCAGCAGGGAAACAGGAATCTTGAGGCAGTATCTGTTGGCATTGTGTCCTGCGGAATTGGGCTTCTGCTTGCGTTCCAAGACTGTAAAGCTGTTTTCTTACGGGCTCAGGAATATACTGCGTGATGAGCTTGGAGGCATCCAAGAACTTGTTCTATTAGCGAGTGGAGGTTCTGAGTGAGAGTTTAAACTTACAATTCGTTGCAGTGTATCATCAATAAGGATTTGATGAGGTTGGGACGTAGTAGCAGTAACGAGATAGAATCCCAAGACACGAAGTTGATCGTGGACAGACTGGTCAGTATCCATGTTGGAGAAGGAAAGGCAAAAAGAAGTTGTCTCGCTTGAATGATGCTGAGTGCAGGAATCCTCCTCGTGAAGGAAACAGACCCATAAAAGACGTACATCGATTTACGCTTTTTATGGGTCTGTTCATGGATGACTTGGATCCCGTAAGCGGGGAAGCTAGATCGGTCAGGCTGTTCCTGGTAGGAGCGGCAACGCTTTTCAGCATAGCGGCTTGGAAATGAGCTTTGGTCTCTGTAGTTGAACTAATCCTTGAGCATACTAAACTGCATAGAGAGAGGGTAGACGGCCTCAAAATACAAATATGCTCATGACCTCAAGCAGAACTGGACTTCTACATCACCATTCAGTTGCCTTCTTTGCCATTTCCACCTACTCATCACTTCGCTCTAGAACGCATACCTTGTACCGAGGCCTCTCTTTATATGCAAGCTAGCTGTGCATTCCATCTTTTGCCTTGTTTTTTCGAACCATGGAAAACCCACCTAACGCAGGGATACTCGTCACTCGAGAAGTTACAGTCACTGTATGTAGAGTGTTGTTCCATCTGTCGCTGTATACTAATCTTGCCAGACTGAGAAAACTCCCTTGATTGAATGGAAGACTTCCATCACAACTCCCGCTTCTGTGCCCGGAAAAAGCTCAATGCGCAGGGTGTTGCGCAAGGTGTCTCGCAATATTTTGGTCTCCATCCGGGCCTTGTTTGTGAAATTAAGGGGCTTCGCCAGGTCTAAACTAGTGTCCGATGAGGAGAAGCAGGGTTTACTTGAAGGCGGACATGATTGACGTGTATAATCCTATTGTTGAGCTGTAAACAGCA
>VYWZ01000126.1:0-14412 GCA_008711595.1 Fusarium xyrophilum | reverse complement strand
ATTTATTATCTCTATTTTTAAGATTATTTATTTTAAAAAATATAAACATTTATAGTATAGGTAATATTAAGCCTTATATGTAAATATAAGTTTATATAACCTTATTTATCATACTTATAAGCTATTAATTAAGAATTGCTAAAGTAATATCTATTAAAGCTAACTATAATATAAAAGTACCGAGCCAACACACCTAAAGAAACACCAGATAATCCAAAAATGACATACAACACTGGGGATTCGCTGGTCGTCACCGACCCAACTACTAGTCCAGCGCTTCGCAGCTTGACTGTGGGAGAGCAGACGGGATCCTGTATTTTCTACGAGCCATGGTCGTATGTACCATAGTCCGCTACTGTAAGGTCTCATAAAGACACGCGTCACGCATGAAAACTCAGTCAAACAGCCTCATGTTCACTATGTTGTCGAACGGATAATTCCTTACTTCTGCAGGGTTTCAATCTTGTCTCTCGTCCGGAAGAAATGACACTTTATGCTTCCGCCTAAGACGAACATTAAAGTTACTCTGCTTCACGAACCATGCTGGATCAAAGTCAGTACCAAGAAAGGATATCACAAGGTGGGGCTTGCAGATGTATGAAAGAGCTCAGATAGGTGAAGCTTACCTTTGTTCAAATACCATGTGTTATCCGCCGAAGGAAACTCAAGCTACACGCAACGTCTCAGTAGAGAGCACCTTAATCGACACTGAAACTTACCTCGTATCGCCGTAGTAGAGCAGGAACCATCTTATACATTTCCAACAAACTAATGTTCTTCCCAGTGCAAGTTGTTCTCAGCTCCTTATAATCAAGAATGCTTGGAGAAAGAAAGAACTCTTGGTATGCCCATGCGCGAAGACTACTCAGAGGATCGGCATAAGTTTGAGAAGAAGACTCCTCCACCAATACGACAGATCCTCTTCGGCCGTTCTTGGTTTCATATTGAAGACGAAAGCCAGGAGAGCGCCTGTCTGCTCCGAAATGTGAACGTGGGTGAAGGAATCCTTCCTCAACACTCTTTGCTCTGCTAGCCATGATCGCGACGTAAGAGTTTTCATAAATCTTTGCCATCTGTCCAATTTCTGTAGCTTTATCCTCTGGATCGTCCTCTATAATGCATAGAGTATCCACCCACAGAAAGCTGAGGCCAAGCTCGCCGCAAACACGGACTGCATCCTGCACCGTCTCTGGTAAAGTGCTTTTATCGAAGGAAAGTTGGCCATTCTTTACTCGAGCCTTGCTGAGAGTGATTCGTTATGGGCCGCCCCAGCAGTATGATAAGGTTGCGTAGGCAGCCGGGGAATTTCTCTCGACAATCTCAATCCTTTTTCCCGAGTCGTATATCTTGATGATTCTTGTTGGCATGAATCCTTCAGAAGGACTTGGACAAGATGTATGATTTTAGAGACACTCATGGGCCCATTTTCTTGCCAGACTAAAAGCGTGTGGTGACGCGGGTAACAAGTTCGGAGGTCTTTGAGAGACTTCATCAGCTGTGTTACTTCCTGTCTAGGTGCACTAGATAACGGCCCACAAAGACAATTGGGCGAGGTCTGACCTTGTTCTGTCATATATGGAAAGTATGAATTCGTTTCGTGATGGTTCTCTCCTGATAGTGTAACAACGAAGGAGTTGGGCCCAGTGTCTCCCATGGCTGGAGGAGGAACCCGATTGACAATGACATTGTCAGAGACTTCTTCATTACGAAAAGTGAACTTTAAAAAAATGTACTCTGCAAGAGCACATCCTAGATTAGTCATTTGCTTGATTTCTGAGAGAGTGACTGGCTCTTGGTCGGGAGGCCACAATCTCCAATAATGATCACTCTTTGGGCCATCGATTTGAATAAGGGGCTGTGGGTCGTTACCATCCCGAAAGAGAAATCTTTGTTCGCAGTGGAAGCATGAGTGAGCTTTTTCCTGAAGGCTAGTGCACATATTGAGTGGTGATAACTATAGTGTAAGGAAAGCGAGGTTGGTCTCACAACTTCTCTAATAAGCTGATCTTATACACTGATTATAATTCTGACTTTCCTTTATAAGTATGCGGGGTATATTGGGCAGCACCTGACTTGCTGCCTAACTGATTTAATAAGTAAGTACTGTAAACTGTTTTTCAAGTGAAGACTATATTTATATCAAAGTGTAAGTCTAATAACATAAGATAAAATTGCCAGTTCGAGACCGTCTTTCCTTATTCTAGCATTCTTTTCCTCCTTGCACACTAGAGCAACATAAGCTTTATAGTAGGCTTACCATCGTAGTAAACGACGATTTTGAAAAGCGGCAGTTAGGAAGTATCGGGCCAATTGATGAATTAGGCTCGTCTTTATAGGTAGTGAGTTATTTGCCTCTGCGACGCTTTTCAGACCACTTTCTAAGGACCTTACGGAACTCCGATACTAGGTAGTCAAGGTAGACATCTAGGTGCTGGATCTATTCCTTCTCTTGGATCCATAGATTCATCTCATGCCACACGTAGGATAGGCATTGTTCGAGAAAGTAATACTTGAATACTAGCTACGGCCTATCAGCCCCTCCATATCCATATCAGTCTCTAGAACCTAATTAACTTCTTATCTGGATCTAGGGACTGTAGGCACCGCACAAGATCCACCATTACGCCTAGCCGGTCAAGCTCTTCCAGCTCTAACCTTCAAATGGCCTCAATACCTTCCAGGCGCTTAGTTGCTTCCAGAGGGGGGTGATATGGGCACAAGGTATTATCGTCTTCTTGATCAGTGGATGTTCGAGACCAAGTCACCTTAGGGTGAAACCCGGATCTGGAAGACGTCTAGTGCCAAAAGTCGATGTGTTTCTGAAAATGCTCGATTGCTAAGTCTTCAGATCCATCAAGCTCCTCATCCATAGTGACGGACACAAGGCGACGTTAGTCCCAATTCATAATGTGCCAAGTGCTCGGGCCCCCAGGGAAGATCTTGGCGCTGGGGGCGAAGAATCTCTCTTCCGGCTTCAGCATCGTGGGTTGGCGGTACTGAAACTAATTATGATGTTCGTCAGGACCAGGTCAAAGGGCTCCAGAATCGCAAGGTGATTGAGACGTAGCATGTGGGTTCGAAGTGACTGCGAAAGTCTCCACTGTTTTCCGTGAGGAGAAACATCTCATCAGCTGCACGGCGCGTGTTGAAACAATTCACAGCCCCAGCTCAGCGACAGTACAGCCTAGACCAGTAAATATTTGGCTCTAGATGTGCAAAAAAACGGTTAGTGTGCTTTGTTCTCATTTCACAATAGGTATCGTACTGCGTGATAAGTAAATGAATTTCAACTGTCTCTCTTTGTCTAGTTGTCAACATGATGATGATCGTGACACGTACTCCGTACAAGATATCCAGAGGGTACGGCACGACAAGTCACTAAAAAACGGACTCGTGAAGTTCTTGCGATGCACATCCGCCTCGAACATGGCCACGTATTAGCCAAGTCTCACAGTCATTCATTCTATTTGCTACTCTTTGTTTCCAAACGTGATGACAGCAGCAAATAACTTACCTTCTTCTCTAGGTTAGGCTACCTTGCACTAACAATTAGATAAGCGATAAGCTGCAAAGGCACGCCCTGTGATTCAGTAAATCCTAAGCACTACTCCGTGAACCCCGTGGGCTTTCGTATTCGCCTCTCCCATTCGTTGATTCATTTGTTATCACCCCTTCGCCCTCGCATAGTTCCATCTCTCTCACCATCTTCAATTCTTCTTCGCTTACAAAATGGCATCAGCGGCACGAACTGTGCTGACTTTCCAGCGTAAGGCAAAGCTCTATTCTTTACAAACACTGATCACGGCAATTCGACCATTTGGCAGCTTAGAGGCTGAGAATCGTGAGCTATTTAAGCAAGGCACCGATGAAGACTATGCTGTCGTTACAGAAGAGACAATCTTTCACCCACAAGGAGGAGGCCAGCCTTCAGATGTCGGGAAGATAACGGATGAGGCTGGGGCTTCATTCACTGTTGCATCTGCTCGTATGGACGCTGTTCGCGATGGCCAGGTCTTGCATTTCGGAAGATTCGGCTCAGACGAGAAGTTCACAGAAGGGCACAAAGTTACGCAAGAAATCAACGTTGAGAAGCGTCTTCTCTACTCACGATATCACACCGCCGGCCATGTTCTCGGTTCAGCAGTCAACCATCTCCTCAAAGACACAGTCGAGGGCTTTGAGGAGCTAAAAGCCTCTCATTTCCCCGACTCAGCATCATGCGAATTCCAAGGCCTCATCGACGGAAAGTACAAAGAGCCCATTCAAAAAAAAGTCGATGAATTTTTAGCGGCCAAGATGCCTGTCGAGATTGACTGGTGGGACGCTGAGGAGTTTCGCAAGAATGGCCTTGAACACCTTACGCCCGACGCGAGCTTTTTGGGACCTGGAGAGACAAAGTTTCGTGTCGTGAGGATTGTTGGAGCAGAGGTTTATCCATGCGGCGGAACACATGTCGATACCACAGATCTATGTGGTGAGACGACGGTCAAGAAGATTTCGAGGAGTAAGGGAAAGTCAAAGGTCAGCTATTTGATGAAATGAGGTTGTAGAGAATAGACATCATAGACGGGAGAGAGCGTAGAATAGACGCCGTATTCGGCATACAGAAAGCCGACACTGTTCATGAGATCTCTGTACCAAGACACCGAGGGGTGTTTTCTCATATGATTAAGCTTATTCTTCTTGAACCCTTCTTGAGCGAGCGGCAACAACCTCATTTCCAGATCATCCAATTCGATATGAAATGAGCAGTGGCTCGACGCTACAGTGGTTTCGCCAAGTTATCAATAATGCAGCCACCTATGATCGATGCAATGATGCTAATGGACATAAGAAAAGTGCAATCCCACGCAAAAGCTGATTCCCCCGATGTAAGAGCTTTGTCGCAAGTCAAGTCAGATCTCACATTTACCGAACAAGTATTTCCCCACAAGTTTACCTATCATGCTTGGCAATTCCCCGGCTGCCAGATGTATCGTCACATGGGGCTTAACTACCATATGCAATGCTTGCATACCCCTGCAGCATGGAGCCCCTGGCCGGCACCTCAGACACTTCCGATACAACAACAGGGGATAACATAGGACGAAACCGCCAATTGTGATGTGGCTTGCTCGTACTGAGCCATGTTCTTAGAATGTGATATATCGAATGTCATATTTTCTCAACGGTCGTCTTGCATCATGATAATGGTCAGCAATTTGTCACGGCAGTTCACAGTCCCGGGGAGAAGGTTTTTGCAAGTCAATGCGATTGCGCCATCGTATTGAGTCTCGCTGTCCATGGTCACCAAAGCCATTTCTCCATGAAGTAGATAGGAACAAAACTGATGGAAACCGTCAACCTCGTAAAATACAAGACAGGCCAGCCTAGTCCTTCGCCCTCCATCAACCCGCTTAAGCAGCTCCAGCAGCGTCAGCCTTCTGGATCAGGAACTCGGGTGCACCGTTGGAAGCATAGCTCTGGTAGGCCAAGTGAGGGGCAGCAACGATAAGCGAACCAGTGCAGACGAGATCGCCAGTGTTGCAGAAGACCTTGGTGCGGTCCTCGGGGTAGCTGGGGATCTTTCCGCGGTTCTGGAGGTTCTTTGTATATCCGAAGAGAACGACTCCAGCAATCTTCTCACGAATACCGGCATCGACGTCGGTGACACTGGCAGCGGCGAGAGCTGCACCCTGGCTGTAACCTCCAGCGATGAGGACAGCATCAGGACACTTCTGGTCAGCGTCGTTGAAGTGGCCCAGCATCTCGCGGATGGCAGCGCTAGAAGTTCCACGAGGAAGAGCGTTGTCACCGAGGGTAGCACGGTAAGAACCGCCGACGCCCTGGATCCAGACACCGTTCCTGCCGTACTTGGCCTCGAGCTTTGAAGCAACACGGGGACCGAGAGTTCCCTTGATAAAAGAGTGAGTTATAGTCTGTCACTTTGGGGGGGAGTTGGTGGGGGGTCACTGACAAGGTTGCCGGCTTCAGTGGAGCCGCGAGCGTAGATGAAGATGACGCCGGGGCATGAACCGCTGTTGCCGTTGGCGAGATCGTTGCGGGTGATGCTGCCGCCCAGCTGGCGAACCTCGAGGGCAGCGGCATCCTGACCAGCGGGAAGAGCAGAGGCTGTGGCGGCGAGAAGGGTAGAGAGGATGGAGAACTTCATTTTGGCGGCTGAGGCGAAGAAGAATCGAAGACGAACGAGTTGGGTTTGAAAGAAAGTCTGTTGAGCGAGTGAATGACTCAGAAGCTTGATTTCATTCCATCAGTTTCGAGGTTATCTCAGGTATTTATCTTGAATGTCGGCGAAACCTCCATCCTCCGTGCTTTCGCAAGTCTAACGCTTTTGGAATGACTCAAGTACAGACGATGGATCACTTTTCGGTACCAAGAAGCAAAGATCAAAGCAACCTCTGTATCTCCCGGGAACAAATCAAGAGCACAAACCCGTTCGTTCTCAAACCTATCACCATGCATCCCACCAATCTCAACTCCCGAGTCATGCAAGAAGCCCTTGTCTGCCGCCGCCGAAACCAGTAGTCTGTTGGTAAGCCCTCATCAAAACGGGGAATGAGCCCCGTTGCGCCAAGTCAAGACCAATTCCACTGATCATCGGAACAGAGCAATATGGCAGTGTGAAACGGCGTCCTATGACGACGTTGTTGGGAACCTAAGCTTACCCACTGGGCTGGCGTGCGCCGCTTTGGCAGTTGCTTTTTGAGACAGGGACACCTGATACCAGAGAATTGGTGGCCCAGGAGAGGTGATGGTGGCAGCGCGCATTCATTCCCGGTTTCATACTAAAAGCCGCTAACGTGGTCAGCCCATACCGATTCAAGTTTGATGAGCCTTGGGGAATGTGAAATGAGCCCGGTTCGGCAAGTTCCATACGCGCTATTTGGACAAGTGTAAGGTTGTATTGGCTAGGTGAGGGCCAGATTGCGGGTAGTTCAGCGCTAGAGTATTGAAAACGGGCTCCCTCGTTGGCGGGAATTTGAGTTTTCGATAGATTGCGGTTGCCGACAAGGTCATGGTCACTTTGGCTTCTAGTTTCAGTCTAACAGGTTTTAGCGTTCTCGTGTTGTAGTTGAAACTGGGGCTTGTTTGATCCCTCGGGGCTTGGACAGGTGAGGCTTCATGACTCGGTATGAACTGATGATCTTGTTGTGCTCGGACACTAGAAGGTGTCAAGAACGCTCGAGCTTGTTGTCGTTCCGATAGCGGAATATGTCTAAAAGTATGTCTAACGTTAATTTTGTTTTTGTTTTGGGGGATGGCGTCGGTAGAGATGTCGGTGCAGTTGGGTCACCATTTTGGATCGACATGTAGCGTCTACACTACAGCATTTTCAGGTTGATGATCATTCCGGTTTCCGAACATCGCCAAGGATCCATGATGGCGAGAAACACCGTATAGGCTCTAGACTCATTAAGCTGAACTGTCTCACCACCATCTTGATCCCCGAGCCGGAGGTACTACCGAGGCTCAATAACATCAACGTCAGTTTGTGGTCAAAACCCTTGGTGCCGGCTGGCGGCCCTTCCATCGGCGATGCAACATGCCGCTGTTGATGTACAGTGTCTCAAGAACCTCCATCTCGAGAGATTATGGATTACTATTTCACCTTGGTGATCGAGCTCAATACCAGGAAAGTCGAGGGTGAGGTGTTTGAGCGTCTCGCTTCTCAACATCAAGAGATCCTCAATCTTGTATGAGAGACTTGTCTGTTGACTTGGGGTATAATGATGGCGTTGCCAATTCTTTGTTACACTCATCCGGAATGTCTGTAGTCTCGGGAGGCCAAGCATTGATGGCCTCCATTCGACTGATGTGAATTACGGATGATCTCGGTGTAATTTCGTTGACAGTATCGTGACGAACACTTACTAACAAATAAGTCAAAATGAATAGGCTCTTGGTGCTGCTTGGACATTTCCTCATATTCACTATCTGCCCAAGGTCTAAGTCAATCTGGCTTCAGGTGCTATCGCCACATGTAAATTCTATTTGCCACTCTTTTAAACTCACAACTGGTCTTTGACTTTCGATTTGAGGTACTGTAGCAAACCAGAAGACACTTCGATGACAACGTCTATGATGTTGTGCTTTACAATCTGATCTATAGTGTCTATTACTCGTAAATTAACCAGCATTGACATTTATCTCCTGTTTCTCTTGGAACATGTACGGTCTTAGCTTGCGCAAGGTAAGCTAAGTGTTTCACTTTTGCGGGTACTTCAATATGCTTTTCGCGGCAATAGCTCAGGGCATCTTTTCAAGTCAACTGATGAATGAGAATATTGTCGTGAAGCGGATTATTCTCTCTCAGCACAGGGTAAGTCAGCAGTGTCAAAACACTACGTTATCCATTGGGCTCAAACTCAACCAATCATTCTGCGGAAAAGTGAGGCACAGTAGGACTAATCTTAACTTATCTATCTTGTCAGCCGAAAAGTCTCCAAGTCTCCGGATCAATGACCTCTCTCTCCTCTCACGCATTTCTATTTCGAGATCCGGGTCATCTGAAACTCCGGCCGCCCGAGTCTCCCGTTTTCGACCCAAAATCTCACTGCATAACCAGCCTCGCTCTGCTAACTAAGAGGAGGGCTTTGGGGGCCGTCAATTTGGACCAGGGGCAGTGACAAAATCCTTCTCACCTCTCTTCCGTTAGTAGTCAAATACTGTCGCTTTATTTCTGCCATACGGAATGTAGTGAAACTGCGTACGACCCCATCACATTAACCGAAGCACTCTTACTGGCCTTCTCCCTCGTCGCTGATCCTTCGGCGCAGCCATGACGGTATTGGGTAGGATGTTCTCTGCAAGAAGTAAAAAAAAGAAGTCGGATGACGACATATGGGTGATACCTTGTTGAAACCTGGAAGAAGGACACTTCTTCAGATTACAAATGCATTCTCTCTCTCTCTCTCTCTCTCTCTCTCTCTCTCTCTCTCTCTAAGCCTTTTCTGAATATTGACTGATCCTCCGGAGGATTCTCATGGTCTCCATAAGGCCGGGTCCAGAAGCGAGCTTGTCGCGTGTTTTGTTTGACTACTCTGTACGGATAGAGATTCACGCGTTTGATTGGTAGGGCTGATCTGTCTTGTCTGCCTTGGACAACGCCCAAAGTTCTCCGCATCAGCCCCCTTCGCTGGGTGAGCCATTCACAATGGGCTGCTTTAGTCGCTTTTCGGGATGGAAGCTCACAGCCGTGTACCTCACCATTCTCGTGAGCACGCTCACGACGCTCCTGTGCGTCACGCTTTTCGTGTCGCTGTTCGGGCTGAAGCGTGACGATGGAGACGATGTGCTTACCAGTGGGAGGGATACAGGTGATGCGCTGGGACAGAGTGTTTTGTACAAGGGGGAATGCGATACCACTGCGAAAGCCAACTTGTGGATTCATTTGCTCATCAATATTGTGAGTACGGGCATTTTGGCGTCGTCCAACTTTTTCATGCAAGGTCTTGTTGCGCCGACGAGAGCCGAGGTCGACGCTGCGCATCGGTCGGGTCATTGGTTGGAGATTGGCGTTCAATCACTCAAGAACTTTCGTTTTCTGGGCTGGCGAAGAATCCTCTTCTGGTCTCTATTCTCCATGAGCTCTGTCCCACTTCATCTTGTCTTCAACGGCTGCATCCTCGAGAGTAAAGGCACAAATGGCTTCACAGTCATGATGGGCTCTCCGGAGCTCATCCAAGGAGGCTGGAAGGGACTTCCGTCAATCACACAGGCCTACCACGATAGATTGAACTACAGTGATCGATCACAGGGCGACGGAAACCCTGAGTCTCTGGAGAAGCTGAAGCCCATCAATGACTCTTTCGTCGTTAACTCGACGGATGGAAATTGGGTTGAGATGTACCTGCCCGACTGTATCCGTCGATACAACAACCCGGAACAAGCCTTGACACATTGGCGACATTTGATGATGATAATCTACGACTTTGACGATCTACACCGAAATGAGACCGTTGGCTGGAAACGAGCTGATGTACTCTTGAACACGACAAACACAGCCGATCTCAACGTCACAAATCCTCTCTGGACAGTGGACGCATTCACACGCACTGGCAGGACATCCGAGGGGGGCGGTAGTACGAACCAGTACTTGTCAAACCCCGAGCCCAGTTATCTGGTATCTACTCCACCAGATAAATATGGCAATACTCAGCCAGACTTTCGCTATTACATGAACGTCTACGGAACGTGGGATATGCAAGGTACGCGCAATATCTTTGACCCTCAATCCGGTGCCATCATCACAGACCCAAGGGTTTTCAAGACCAAGTATCGTGTAATGCAGGTTGATCGGTGTTACTCGGAGAAGTACGAGGCGCCCTGTCGACTAAGCATAGCGAACAGTCTCTTGCTTGTTGTCTGCACCATGTGTCTCTTCAAGACTGCTTTGTGTCTATTGGTTCTGAAACTTCGTGTTTGGGGGGATGAGAATCCGCTTATGACGCCGGGAGATGCGATTGCGTCGTTCATTTCGAGGCCGGATGAGGAGACGAGGGGTATGTGTACGTTGACGTTGGAGGACTTGAGAAAGACGGCAAAACCGACGCCCACGGGGTTGGGGGAGATGAATCAGAATTATAAATGGTTGCAAGGACCGAGGCAGTGGCAGAACAACTCACCACGAAGGTTTGGGAAAGCTGTTCCTCGAAATATCTGGGTTCTGTCATCTCTGCTCATCGGATGTTCTCTTATCGTCGCTTCCGTGATGCTAAGCATCGCCATCAATGGTCAATCTCTGTAAGTCAATCTCTACTTATTAGTACCCAAGAAATGTCTGACGCCACAACAGGAGCAATTCTAAATTCATGCACGCGCCGCAGAACGAAGACGTTAAGGACGCCCATTTAGACAGGCTCCCTCTCATCTCACTCACCATGGTTGCCAACACGCCGCAGCTTATCCTCTCCATCTGCTATCTCGCGTACAACGGCCTCTTTACTCGCATGCTAGCTGAGTTTGAGTGGTCAAAGTACAGTGTTGCGTTTCGTTCTCTGCGCGTCACTGAACCACGCGGATTGCAGAGCGTGACGTATCGTCTTCAGCTTCCTTATCGGTTCTCGATCCCTTTGATCATTATTAGTATTGGGCTCCACTGGATCTACTCCAACTGCATTTACGTGAGCAATTATGAAGGTCAGCATCGGTTCCTAAGATAGTTGGCTAGCCAGATTAAAGTGCTGACACCCCATAGCATACGCCCCAGGATATCCGTATAAACGAGACGTCACAGTCGGTCTCCAGTTCTCATCCAAGGCTATCTTGGTCGGTCTCTTGACGTCGATCGGAGTCGCCATCACGCCAATCTTCCTCGCCTTTGTAAAACTACCAGGCGTGATGGTTATCGCAGGCGCAAACTCGGCAGTTATATCAGCAGCCTGCCACTACCCCTCTACAAAACTCAAATCCCTTAGTCGTGCAACGTCAGAGATGAGCATGAGGAGCAACGAGTACGAAATCATGAGCGCTCGGCTGATACCCGACGAAGAGGTAGAGGAACTCAGGGACGCGTCGTGGCGGAAGATCAAATGGGGGAGGATGTCGATGGGCAAGAGTGATGAGAGCTCAGTCGGACATCTCGGCTTCGGTACGGAGGAGCTTGGTATCGAGAAGCCAGTAGAAGGAGAGTATTACAGTGGCGTGAGAGATGTCCATGACGAAGGGTTGAGGAGAATGCGGGCGTTGTAATGATAACAGAGGTTCTGGACGGAATACTTGTGATGGATTGTACTGCTACGTTACGCGGGGATAAAATCGGTGGCGAATGGCCTGTTAGATAGATTCTCGTACATAAAATATTCATTTCCACGATCATCACTGGCTGCTTTGCTTTACGTCCCCAGAAATTGGTGGCTGCATTCCTCATGACAGATTTGGAAGTATTGAAGGTTATAACACAATGAATTGAGAAATGATCTTCCCCACCAACGTCAACATAAGGCTATTCTTATCGTGGCATGGGGCTGTGATGGATAAGGGGACCGGTTAACCGGCACTGGCGTCTAATAAGTCGCCCGCATCCAGAACAGAAGTTCCTCAGCTTCGATGGCGCACTGAAACACGTTGGCGGGACGCCGATAGCCGCATTTTCATATCTGTGCCAAACTCTTGAGCACGAGTAGCTAGCTGATCTCTCGCATGGACCGTTCCTAACGGCTTTTCAGTGCAAGACAAAACTACACGTATAATCTCACGCTTTTTCATGATGTGATGACGTGTCGATGCGAAATTACAAACTTGAGCATATGAGAGGGCCCCGGATTGCTCATATCAACTATTAGTACCATCAGCACTTGAACGAGACTCCCAGCTTACTGTCTCTGCAAATGGGACTGACTGCCGATCTAGCCAGTCTTGGCAGGTCACCTCGCATAAATGCCGATTTTACCAGGGAGCTTTTGTTGCTAACTCGCGTGATCTTGCGGTGGGAGAGGCAAAAGGTGCTGGTAACTGGGGGCATGTCACTGGCTTACAATTCTTGGTTGAACTCCTGTATGATATCTACGGGCTGCTTAAAAGGCACCCCAACCAGTGTAATCACCACCCCAAATTGTGGCTGAACAGAACAGCTGGTCCGGTTCTGGAGATTACATGCAATTTACTATGGAGACTACAGTATATGTGCCATTCACTCTGTTCCTTCTGATCCCTTGCATTCAATTGAAGGGCCGCTATCAGGAAAATTGAGGTGATCTTCAAAATCCTCTTTTGTGCCTCCACGCTCCAAATCCATCGCAAATTGCTCGAGATATATGAAATCTAGTGACGTAAGAGTCTCGCCCGGTGCATCCATATCAGAATAGATACTCAATTGGCTCATTGCCTTGACTGTTAGATCATTCCGTATTTCTTCCTCAGTAGGAAGTTGTGATACTTCCTTTGGTGTTTTGACCTCTTCGGAGGTAGGCTCCCCAAATCGGTCGCCGGCGCCGTAGTCATCGCAGTCTTCCAAGCCTTGCGCATATCGTTGATAACGTCTAGGCATAGCGGTTCCGGGCTCATATGAATCCGCTGCTTCTAGTCTACGCAATCCAATAGTCGTGGATGACTCCTTTGCGATGTTGATTGCTGCGGGCGCGGTTGAAGCCGGTGGTGTTAACCCCGATTGCGATAATTGTTGGGAAAATGCCTCATCCACCGCACGGGCTGCCTCTTCGGCGACGGGATCTTCCGTGGCTTCCGTTGACCTGATTGGCTAAAATTTTTTAGTACTTTCTTTTTCAGCTAAGTCACCTTCCTGGATACGTAAAGCGTCACGTGATGCAGCTGAATTGCTCAGCGCAGCCTCATTGGCCTCTGCCTTCTCGATTGCCTGCACTCTCTCCACCAGAAGGGCATCACGACGTGACGTCTTGGAATCTGACTGCTTCTCAATACCAAGGGCACCTTTTAGATGCCCTTTAGAGCTAATAAAGTGCGGATCGCGTGGATATGCATATACTTTCTGTAGATCCGTTGTACGGGCGTCTAAATCTCTCTGTATATACCAATAGTGGTCGATTTCTGCCGTTTCAAATGATATCTTATGGTACTTTTTGCTCCGAATCTCATGCCGGCAGGGAAGGCCAAATGCCGTGCGTAGGACACATTTGCTGATACAGGGATCAGCCGGTTGCTGCTTGTTATCCTTCAGCAAGGTCTGTTCTTCAGCGTGGATTAACAGTATCGCGTGTGAAGCTATTTTATGCCTCACATCTGCGAAGAGATAATGGTATAAGCTCTTCAGGGTCTTATTTTAAAGCAGAGCTCAAGCTATATCAATGATGCTTGTTTGGTGTATCCAAAACTCCCGTAAAGCACGGAAAGTTATTACTAAATCGCCTTATGATAACCAGATGAAGATCTTTATCGCAGAGTGTATACCTTTAATGACAGAGGTTATAACGTGGCTGAAGTAAGGGATTTCAGTAACGCGATAGCGTAAGATTTTACCTGCCTAAGGCTGTAGCTATGTTTTCATAATATATTCTACGGCTTCTATAGGGTATTTAGATATCTCTAGAAAGCTCTTAAGCTTAGCTTTAAATTGATATGCTTCTCGAGCATTTATAAGGCGATTCTAATGCTCCAAAAACTCCTGAAATCGCGCGTTGTGTACTATTCCCCCTAGCTACCATTCTGCCTTTAGGAAAAATCGCTTGCATTTAGCGATAACGTTCATATTAACGTGCTAATAGTACAGTAAATGGGGAATTGATATAAATAAAGCATTATTATCTAATGCCTTTATAAGGGAAAGCTCTCAGTTAGTTATAATAACTCTAGGAGGGGGAATTTTAAAGGAATATAGCAATTCTGCAAATTGATAGATAGCCTAGCAGTACTAAGCCTCCTTTTTATTATTAAGAAATACTGCAGTAACTTGAAAGGTTTTCTTATTTACTGTTATACTATAAATATTAAATAAAG
>VYWZ01000125.1:0-22193 GCA_008711595.1 Fusarium xyrophilum | reverse complement strand
ACACACATACATACATACATACATACATACATACATACATACAAAGGACACTTCCCGCCCCCCGATTCCACTGAACACGACCTTAATCCTCGTCTCTCGTTACTGTCTGTGTCTGTATCGTATCTTATCCTCATACGATCCCGTCGCTCGTTTTCTCCCTTCGACACCGATCTCGACATCGATCACGACCACGACTTGGACCATCGAACTCTCCCAACTGGGCTTAACTGACCCTTGACTCCGTCAAAATGGGTGCGTCATCCTTCGGCTTCAATCCAGGTCGACTTTGCAAATCCCCTCATACTAACCTTGACTCAACCTGAACAGCCCAACAAGGAGGTCAAGCCCCCGTCACCACCATCGTTCCCTTCAACAACCAGAAGGTCCTTCCCGCTTGCGCCGCCGCTTGCGGTCCCCTCTACGATGCCAACGGTGCCTGTGTTCCTCCTCAAGTAGCCGCTGATGCTGGCCCAGCCGCCTACACGCAATGTTTCTGTCTGGATCAACGAGTCGCCGCTTTCTCGACCGCCACCACGGGTGTCTGCGATGACGCATGTACCGCGGATCCCAAGGGCCTTTCATCCATCGCCGGCTGGTTTCGAAGCATGTGTAGCGTCTCGACTGCCCAAAATGGAGGGAAAACCAAGAAAACTGGAACTGGCGGCTCTACGACTTTGACAGGTGACGGTGCTTCATCGACATCTGGTAGCAAGCTATCTGATAATGGAGGTGGTGGTGATTGGTATGTTGGCGATTTACTTCCCATACCTTGAATTGTTCTAACTGTATCAGGATCTCCAACCACTGGCAATGGGTTATCATGATTGTTGTTCTCGTTGTTAGCATCGCAGCTATTTGGATCGGCGCCTGCATCTGGCGTCGTCGCTACCTGCGCAATAAGGATCGTCAGACTCACCTCGGCCAGAAGCATTCTGGATCTGCATCTCGACCATCTTGGGGTCCCGGTATGGAGGCCTCAGAGTCCGGAGGTCTTCCCTATGACGATGCATCGAACCGAAACTCGCACGGCCTCATGCTACCTGGTGCTGCCGCCGGTGCTCCCGTAGAGGAGAAGCCCAAGGAGAAGAAGCGATGGATCGTCCGCGACCGAACATGATACCTACTTCGTGCTCGATTTTGTTAACGCCAGTTCCGATCTCATAACGACTCCCATTGCCGTGTCCGAGTTAAAAAAGCACCTCGACATCTTGTTCGCCTTACGATATAAACCGTGCATTTATTCATTTAAGCGGCCTTGCTCTGTTCGATATCATCGAAAACATATGACTTTTATTTGGTGAGGGGGCTATATCAGCACTTGAAGAGGAGGAAACGAATGCATTTGGTGTTGACCACAGGAACATGCAGACACTTGATTATTCAAGCATGGTTGAAAGATGCCGTTTGCGTCATCTTTTGTGGTCTAATACTCACGCGTTTGTTGGTAGCCAGTCGTGCTGTGGCCCCTGTGGCGTTCTTGTTCATATTTTAGGTATATTCTGGCGTTGGGAGGAAGAGGAGGGTTGGCGTATCCTCCTGATTTGTCGTTTTTGTTTCCGTTTTTGTGGTGGTTGTTACCACGGAGCGAGTCTCGCCTCCGTTCCCAGCATGCGGGTGGAATGTGACGTTGGCTCTGCCGCAATGCGAAGAGGGGGGAAAAACGAAGCTGTTTTATTTGTTTTATTTAGACCAGAACAGAAATACTCTCTGGTTAGTTATTTGGTCATTTTTATTACCTACAGCTTCCTCGGCATGGGAAGAGGTCTGGAGTCTATCCTTGATAAAGCATTTACAATTCAAACACCCGCGAAACCTTCTACTCGCACTTACCAGCTCTTCTAAGTGCGATACATTCCCCTCAACTTTGTGCAATGTTGATCTGCTCATAACTCATAGCGGTAACGTCTTCCGAGCAAAGCCTCAACGACAACAAATCGGAGAACCTCATATGGACAATTTCATTTTGGCTTTTGGCTCTACAAAGTTGATGCTACAACGCTTAAAGATGCTTGTTATTAACCTAATCAGGAGAATGCTATAGTAGTACTTAATGCGTGGTATTGTATGCTTGATTCAAGCCCATGCCCAATCCTCAGGTCTCATCATCACTTCCTCCTCTTTAAAAATGGCTCTATGCCTTGTTCTGTTCCTCAGTAGCGTCCATGTATAAGTCGATCAGGCATCCTGCTGACCAAGCCTGTGTGGGACTCTGTATGGGGATTAGTGTACGATTACAGTGTTCACATACTCAAGAAATCGACTTACAGAGTCAGCGCAGTATTCGCCATTCTTTTGCGTCAGCTCTTGGAGACCAGCCCAAGGGCTCTCCTGAATCATCTTCTTGCACCCACTCAGTCTCCGGGTAACCTGCTGGAACGCCTCAGTGCGACCCTCAGGCGCTGTTCGTCTCTTGAGATCAAACTTGAGCAGTGCTCGGAGGAAGAAGCCAGTGGGCCAGATCCACTCAGGTCCCTGGTGGTAGTTACGGCCCTTGCTTGTAGCAAAATCGTCACTATCTTCACTGTTGACGTAGTAAGGGCGGTAGTTCAGATCCGCAGGGTCCAGAGTCGCCATTCCTTGAGGTCCCCGAAGGGCCTCGTCAGCAACACACAGCGCATGCATGGCATGGTCCGGGTCGAACAAAGCGGGTGCAGTAGTCATGGCAATTGCAAAGTTAGGACGCAGCTGGTAGTCCTCATACTCCCTGCCAGACTTGTAGAGATCCTTGTAAATCCCTCGGCGGTTCACAATTGGCGTATTGACGTCGTACTTGGAATCTTCCTCGGGAGAAGTGGGGACATAATAGCAGCGCTCGAAGTTGGCCTTGAGTAGACCAGCCCAGTCGGCCAAAGAAATAGAGCCGCCCTCAGATTTGTCCACGCCTGCATAGGCATATCTTCCATCCTTATGAAGCCCAGCGAGCCAATCGAGAGTGCTGTACAGCATGCCAGTGATCTCGATAGCAGCACCGTCACGAGGAGTTCCAGGGACTCCCTTGGATCCTGCGCGTTCACTCTCACCCATCTTGTCCATCCATGTGCCACAGTTGAATTGGTTACCGCCAAAGATGATACCGTTGCTCCAATCAACCTTGATCTCCTGGTTGAAACCCTCATCCTTCATTTGGGAATCAATTTGGGGACCGGCATTAGCTTCCCTGTATTTCATGCCGGAAGCATGTCTTTGGAGTGCTTCTTGGATAATCTCCTCAATGGTACTCTCCTTGGAGTATGCCCTCTCATCGTCGGTGGGGAACCATGTGTCATCGTAAGGCAGGAAACGACGCTTGACCTTGGCCTTGAGGATATCAACTCCCTCTGGGGCAAAACGTGTATAATCCTGGATGCACTGAAGGAAGAACCAGATGGAGTCTCGAGAGTTATATCTGGGAGCATCGCCACTGCTGAGGAGATTGGGGATCATGCCATGCTTCAATACGCTGGCAAATGCAAGTATGTGTTCTCTGGCGTCGTCAAAACGACCAGTACCAATAAGAAGTCCACGAAGAGCGATGAACACGTCTCGGCCCCAGCAGCGGGCCCATTCAACAGCGAAGTGAGGAAGACCAGCAGCCAGAGAGGGAACCAACTTGAAGGGCCACAATGATGCTGACTTGACATATCCAACTTGCTGGACACTTACCATAGCCAAGCTTTGCAAAAACCATTGACCATCCCGGACGCTGGAGTTCATGAGCTCGAGAGATCTGTCCCAGCTTGCCATGTAAGCAGTACGCAGGACAAGACCAAAGTAACGAGGTAGCAGGAAACTAGGGATATTTCGAATGGCATCGAAACGCTCCTCCAGCCATCTCAAGGGTTGGGCAAGTGCCTCGTTACCTGGAGTGGCACTGATTCGCTGCAGTCTTGCAATGATATAGTCCAGAGCCCATTCACCATCACGCAAGTTCTGGCACAGTGGGTGGGCCAGGTCGTTGTCCTTAATGATGTTCTTGAGAAGGCTCCACCATCCTTGGAGACCAGCATAGACAAGCTTTCCATGTCCAGGAATATCGTAGACACCATCTCGGCCGTCGCTTTCGGCCCTCTCTTCAGCTTCACATCGATACATCAAAAAGTTGAGGTCTGTCAGACTGAGCTCATTCCATGCAGCCTTAGACCCTGAAGTGACATAGTTGTCCAAGCCAGACGAATGCTCAGCAGCGGGGATCCAGGTTTCGAACAGGGCGATACTTCCAGGAGGGAACTTGTCGCGAACAGTGATGGTAGTGTCGTCACCATTGATTTCCATGCGAATGCCGGGTACGTCCTTAACTCGGCTAGGCAAGCCGCGCAGGAACTTCTTGTCCCCGAGCACTTGCTGCGTTGCCTCTTCACCGGCGTCAACCTCAAGCATCCAACTGCCGAGGTGTCGAGCTTTGGTTCCAGTGAGGTGAACAGGGCTAAAATCACCGTTGCCATTGCCGTAGCCTGGGAAGGCTGTATGTGCAATGAGGAAGTAACCCTTGCGAGATTCGGGGTGCACTCGGTGAACAGTAATGTACTGGTCCTCGTGATGGATGTGAGTCTCGTCGTATCCATCCTTACCCATTAAAGTGTGTATTTGGTTAAGCAGCTTCTTGACACCGCCAATTCCCTCCTCGCCGCCTCCAATCTTAATAGGCTTCGACCCAGACGAGGCAGATGTGTAGAGCCGGGTCTCGTTGACAAGGTCGACAAGCTTTGGATAGATTTCATCGTATCCCATAACACTACCAGTAGCGCTGGAGCACATGCATACAAGAGCAGCGTTGGGAAGAGTATCACGGGCATCACGCTTCTGTGCCGGTGTCTCGTTGTCATGAGTGCAGTCCATGAATAGAGCATGGACTGGGCTTGGCTTGATCGTGCGAATAATCTCTCTTGAATGCGATACATGCCCGTTCGTCTCGCCGTTCTTGAGCCTAGTCGGGCTACTCGATGGGGTGCGAACAGCCGACTTGGAAACTTCGTCGACCTCAAAGCTTCCAATGGGTCGGCCTCCGTGTCTGTGAACCAGTCGGCTAAGCTCACCCGTGCTCCATGCCTGCATGGCTTCACGAATGAGGGAGCTGAGACCAAGACGCTTCACAAAAACGTAGTCCATCTCTTCAGAGCCCGTGAACAATTCGGCCACAACATACAAGTCAGGTCGCACCCGGCGAGCCTCGTCAAGAATGTGCTCAGCCACATGAATGGGAGTTGAGTGGCAGTTATCGATACGGAGACCGGCAAAGTATTTGGCCAGTGTGCGAGCATACTTGGTCATATGCTGCCACAGCCAAGGGTTGTCTTCGAGACCTGAACCGTATCGTAACTTGACGCAGTCACCCCAGACAATTACCTCTCGGCGAAGGTACACCCTGGATCCAGGGCCAGCGTTGTCGACTAGCGCATTACATCCCCAAACCCATCCATTGTTGACCAAAGCCATCTCTTCGGGCTTGAGCTTGGATGTTGTCTCATTTATGGGGAGTCGGGTGAAGTAAGGCTCAATCAGAGGGTTCTCCTTGTTGATCTTGCCAAGCTTGGGACCGTGGTCATCAAGTCGAACATACTTGATCCTGTTGAAAATCTGCTGAAGAATGTCATCCACTTCAGCATCATACTCTTTGTAGTAGTCTACATTGAGAATCTCCAGGACTTCGACAATCTTGGCCCTGGCTGCTTTCTCATCGGAAGAACCCACGGACGAAGCCAAAAAGCTAGCAGCTACGTCAGGCTTGACACGCCTTCGAAAACGCTCGCCCATCCTGTCGGTGCCTGTTAAACCGAACTCTCTGAAGAACTCGACTTGGTCCTTGATTGATGCAGATTTGGCGCTCTCCAACTTCTTCTCAAAATCTGAGGCGCCCTCAGAGATGTATTTCTTTCCTTGGGAGAAGGCTTGAACTGCCTCGTCGGCATCTCGGTCCACGTCAACCGCATAGTATTCCCATAGTCTGATTTTGGCAAGGACCTCGGTCTTGATCGCATTCATGATGAGTAGCAAATCATCGGTAGACTTGACAACAGTGGGCAGTCCCAATTTTGCCAGGTTGTCGCTCAACTCCAAGAGACTTGTGTCTAGTTGATAAGCGGACTCGAGCCAGGGTGCTGTGATCAAATTGTAGCCTGCTTCGGGATGCTCCTCAAGCCATTTTGTGTTGTTTGCGGTGTGGTTTAGCACAATGTCAGTCAAACCCAGCAAAGAATGGTTACGTTCTAGGCTGTCCACCATCTTCTGCACATCCTCCTCTCCTGCTGGAAAACAAGAAGGGTCCCAGCCGAGCTGGTCATACAAACTGTAAGGGGAGTTGGACACTCCGCGCACCTGGAGAGGAGTAAAATGGATCATGTTGTAGCCACGATCGCTAATACCGTGAAGGTGGCGTTCCCAGTCATCAGGGTATCTACCCATGAACTTGCTAATGACGGAGAAGATTGACAAGGCAGGCAACGGCAACGGCCGGCCGTCAAGTTCAAGTCTAGGCGCAACATCGATATAATACAGCGGAGTCTTCTTGAGGTTCTCCTTCTGTTCAGAGCTGTTTTCTAGCTCCTTCTTGAGGTCGGGTAGCTCAGCGTAGGTAGTGTAGAAGGCATAGGCACCAGGTTGGTAAATGGGAATGGAGATTTCGAGAGTTCGATTGAAATCGGGTGTAAGTCTGTAAAACAACAGTGTTAGTTACACAGAGTTGCGAATGCTGGTTACAGCGTTGGGACGCTTCCGACTGCCTTAAAAGTGATCAAATGGATCAAAGTGAGAGCCAAAGCTTACTTGAACTCGCGAAAATGATCGCGGCGAAACTCATCACCTTGGGCAGGGATGTTGACCCAAAGGCTTCCATGACGGCAGATGGACGAGGTGCCCTCAATGGCAAAACGAACCGTCACAGGCTCATGAGACCTGGGCGCGAGATATATGTATTCACCTTGCACCTGGGGTGAGCCATCATCGTTGAGCGGCAGCAAATAAACCTCGTTGGATGTCATGGTGTGTGGTGGACTCATGATGAGAGAAGAAACGACAAAAGCACAGCTCAGCCAGACACTGAAACTGATAACCAAGGAAGCGCTGTTGCACTGCGCAACGCGCCTGTCGCAGTGGAGCTATGATCGATAGCTAACGGTTCGCGTCCGCAGTAGGCAAGTTAACTTAGTGGGGTGCTCCGTGGTCAGTGAGCTCCGAAGACGCTGCTTGGGTGGTTTTTAGTGGGCTCGTCGGTTCGGATCTGGGATCTGGGATATCGAGCGGGATCGACGACCTGAGCAAGCGACAGGAGGGATAATATCCCAAAGATAAGGTGATGGTGGGAGGAAGAGGGGGATAGGCCTGAATCAGCCTACAGCATAGGCCTAAAAGGGATTGAAAGAAAGAAGAAAAGGGTGTCGAGGAATAGTTAAGGTAGAAGCCAATATTGGACAATGTTTTTGGAAAGAAGTGAGAGATTGAGCTCGGGGTTGACGAGGTGAAGGACATGAGTTAGTTAGAGGAAGAGACAAGAGGGCAGGAACGAGGAAGCAATATTTCGTCTACACCAAAAAGAAGAAAGAAGAGAAGGGAAGAAGAAAAAAAGCAAACAGCTCCTCTCGATCAAGTCATTTTCATGTAACCGAATTTGGACAGCTCAACAAGTGCCTTATTTAGTACATACATACATACTACACGCTCAGGTTGAGTGAGCTACCGCACATTGAAAAGTACTAGAGGTCGGAATCCTACTCTATCACATCCCCCTCATAGCTTCTGGTCGAATCTGCCGGATACAGTCATATCAGCTTCGTACGACCAAACCAAACCTTGGATGTTGTCTTTGGCGGTCAAGACGGGGAACCAGGTTGGTTGTCCGGGAGCGCCGGGTTGTTAATTCCAAGATATTGTTCCCAGTAGCTTCAAGAGTCTGCAGCAGCTCTAACTATCTCATGTGTGGAGGTTGTAACTTGTCAGCCAACAACAAATCACTCATGGCCAATGGGTGAGCAATTGGCTTTTGTTAGTCGCGTCGAAGCTGAAGCAAACAGGGTACCGAGCCATGATGTTCATGGCTTAGCTTCAAGAGATTCTCGATATTGATACAACAGGATACGAATGCAAGCCGTGCCTTGTACGGAGTTGGCCTAGTTTGGTACGTCTCCGAGTCAATTCATGATGGCGCTTCCAGGGGAAGCTTCGCAACGCATGAAGAGGGAGGGAAGGTGAGGGGAGCTTCCGTGTGCGGCTCTTGTTCTTTATTAAGAAATTGATTGGCGGTCTTTAAATTGACGGTAGGCTCTGTATAAGCTGGATACTGGAGGTTTCGCCAGGAAAAGAAGAGCATTTTATAGTAGTTTGTTGAGAATAACTCGAGTACTTCACAATTGAGTCAAATTCACATGCAAACTTGCATGTTTCTACGCAGTTACTACGTCATTGAAGTACAATCTAAATTTCCCCCGTCCCCCAAATTTTTCCATCTCCATGGGTTTTAGCGCCCCCCGTCATCTTTTAGGGCAGAGCTCGGAGCTGTTGCGCCTTGATCAACAGAGGCTCAAGCAGGGTTTTTTTTATTAGTCGATGGACATTGACTGTCAAAAGATGTCTTCGATTGGTTTCTGTTCTGGGCTGACAAGTTGACCGCTTGACCTAAAGAATTGAGAGAATTAAGTGATGATCTGATCGTATACGACGAACTTCTCGGTCTGGTCTGATGCGAGCAATAATGGTTCATGCCTCCACTCGCTATGGATCCATGGAGAGTTGGAGGGCCTTCCCTGTTGATCCTTCTCCAAGATCGACAATTGCCAAAAAATAGGTAGGTAACTTACCCCGAAGCCATTCGGGGGACATGAATTGGTAGACGCCACGAAGTTCATGGAGTATCAAGGAATTCTTCCTTCTGGCACCGGTACTTCATCTCTAATTGAACACAAAGTTCATATTATCCCACTGTGTTTGTCTTATTTTTTGAAAGTCTAATTCAATGTTAAACCTCGTTGCCTTTCCCGCGCTACAATAATTATTAAAAAGAAAATTCCCGACCTGCGATATAGCGAGCCATGAGACCATGCCAAGCTATTAGATAATGATTCATGTATAGATAAATGAAGCCATCTAATTGATAAACTATTAAGTTGAAACCGAGGAACGAGTATATTTATAGTCCTTTACTATCTAGAAAGGCAGTTGTCGAGTTTCTATGTGTGTCAAAACCACTGCTCTCACCGCCTGCCATATACGGTTCTGAGCCATCGCGGGCGGCAGAATTTTATAAAATTTAGCTTCAGTTAACCACAAGCTCTCCAGCCATGCAGATTCTTTTCAAGCAACATTATATGTTTCGCGTTTTCTGGAGATCAAGGTCGAACTTTGGCGCTGGAGCGATCTTGGACTTCACAAACCAATTTTCGAAAACTCGGATCCTTAGCACAAATCGCGACAAAACGATTGCGCATCGCCAATTTTCGACCACAGCAAAAATGGCGGAGGAAAAGGTCAGCGTCGAAACTGTGACCGTCGAGGGGAAGGAGTTTAGGACGGTCACAGAGGGAAAAGCCACGATCTTGGTGCCTCAAGGTGCTAAGATTGGCGAGGATCGTGGGGGAGTTCAGCAGGTGTTCTATAACCCTATTCAGCAATACAACCGTGATCTCTCTGTTCTCGCAATCAAAACATATGGCGAGATGTCTCTGGAGAAGAGAAAGGAGCAGTACGAGTCGAGGATGAACAAGCAGAGCAAGAAGCGCAAGCGGAGCGATGACGACCAGAAGCCTACCGAGGCTATGAACCCCCCACCACAGGATCAAGCGCAAGCGACTGAAGAGGCTGCCAAGCCCAACGATGCCGAAGTACGACAACCCAAGAAAGAAGTCAAGCCCTCATTTCGTATCCTGGATGCGCTATCGGCGTCTGGGCTGCGAGCACTTCGATATGCCCACGAATTACCTTTTGTTACATCTGTCAAGGCCAACGATCTGTCCGACACTGCTGCCGAATCTATCAGGATGAACGCCAAGCATAATGGACTCGAGGACAAGATTACCGTCACGCAAGGTGATGCGCTCGCGCTCATGTATCGAGGCATCGCAGATGACTTGTCCAACAGAGACAAGGGTGGAAATCCAGGCAAGACCAACAAATTCGATGTTATCGACCTGGATCCTTATGGTACAGCTGCACCTTTCTTTGACGCTGCCGTACAATCTATTAGAGACGACGGTGGCCTGTTATGTATCACCTGCACAGACAGTGCGGTATGGGCAGGTCACAGCTACTGCGAGAAGACTTTTGCGCTTTATGGAGGAATTCCCATCAAGGGAATGCACTCCCATGAAGCTGGTCTTCGACTTGTTCTGAACGCTGTTGCTACCTCGGCTGCCAGATATGGGTTGGCAATTGAGCCTCTTCTCTCGCTCTCGATCGACTTTTACACCAAATTCTTCATCAAGGTGACCAAGTCCCCGCAGTCGGTCAAGTTCCTCGCTTCCAAGACTATGCTAGTCTACAGCTGTGACTCAGGTTGTGGTGCTTGGGAAACGCAGCCTATGTTGAGAAGCAAGCCTGCGCCGAACAAGAAGGGCAGTGGCGCCTTTTACAAGCATACTATGGCCCAGGGACCATCAGCCGATCGACATTGCGAACACTGTGGAATGAAGATGCACATTAGTGGCCCTATGTATGGTGGTCACATTCATTCGCAGCAGTTTATCGAGAGGCTTCTGGCGCAAATCCCCGAGGCAGACCCCTCCATCTACGGCACGATGCCTAGACTTGAGGGTATGCTGCGAACAGCTCTCGAGGAGTATCTGCCTGGCCCCGAGGTCAAGGAACCGGTCGATCCCAAGGATGCTCAACTTGCAACCGTTGACCACTATCCTTTCTTCATTATTCCAAGTCGTATGGCCAATGTGGTGAGCTGCGTAACTCCTAGTGAGGATATGGTTCGAGGTGCCTTGATCCATCTTGGCTACCGCACTGCTCGAAGTCACTGCCGGCCAGGAAGTATCAAGACTGACGCACCCTGGTCTACGATCTGGTGGATAATAACGGAGTGGATTCGCCAGAAGTCACCAATCAAAGAATCGAGTATCAAGAAAAACAGCGCCGCATGGAAGATCCTGACTGATGCCGGAATCATTGGACAAGAGAAGCCCGAGGCTACAGAGGAAACGGCTAAAGAGGAAACGGCTAAAGAGGAAACGGCTAAAGACGACTCTGCGATGGAGGGCGTGGAACAGCAGACTTCAGAGGCACCTGTTGAGAACACAGCAGATGCACCAAACGGCGATGGCGAGCTCCTCCTTAGTGAGGCGGAACTGCGCAAGACACTCGTATTCGACGAGAACCTAGCACGTCTCGCACGAAGACGAGGAGAGCAGAAGCTGGTGCGATACCAGATGAACCCCCGAGAAAACTGGGGACCTCTGGCTAAAGCGAGCCGTCGATGATAATGTACGATCTGACTAAAAGAAAAGAAAAAAGCACAAATTTTGATCATTTACTTGGTCTTACCGGTTAAACAAGGCGATCCTGTGGGATCTTTGGATTGATTGCGCGATGCTGGCGTGCCTATCATCTTTTCGTCAGCAACACAGCCCCACAAAGGCCGAGATGAGTTTCACTGAGGGTTTTTGAACTTGGTTTCTTCATCATTCACAAACTCGCCCTTAAACACAATTCGAATACCGCTCAGCTTACACTCGAGCCTGGCGACTTCGGTCCCGTCTCTCTAGTTCTGGCCGCATTCTGTTCGCATCTGCAAGTCCCGTTACACGTATTCATGATTGGCCAATAGCGCCAGATCACAACAAAGATACCACGTATTCTTCTATTCTCTCTCTTCCTCTATTCTGGATCTTGATCATTTGCCGCAATGTCTACTACTTTGAGAAATCCTCACTCAGTCCAAGTGACAACCGTGGAAAATGTTTCCGTCTCTGCAGAGAATCTGACATGGACTCGCAGCGGGACATCCGAGAGTGCTTCACGTCATGAGCTCGTCTTGGTTCATGAAATAACAAACTCGCAATCAGGCTCTTCGCAATATTTACTCTTTATCCTCAAGGAAGACCCAGAGAACAAGGGAATACCATTTCAACTCTCGCTACTGAAGACAAACGAAATACCTACTGAGCTTCGAAGTCTCGCAGTGGCTGGATTACCCACTCATCTTGAGCATGGTTCTGCCAACGAGCATGGTGCCACAAGCCAGGTGGACATTATCGTCTCGATCAAATCGGGTGTTGGTCTAGCTTCCAAAGTCTGGGAAGACGTCCTCCATCCTATTTGGACATATATTGCAGGAGATAATTCTGGCAAATCGACATATAGTCTTTTCCACACAGAAAGCCAAGAGACCATCCGAGACTATGCAAAGCAGTTATGGAAAACGGATGAGCGTTCGAAGGCGAGGACTATTGTGCTTCTGAGTGGAGATGGTGGTGTCGTTGATCTCCTCAACGGCTCTGACGGGAATCAGGTGCCAGAGAACCCACCTACAGTTGCCCTTCTCCCTCTTGGCACAGGAAACGCCCTCTTCCATTCTACCCACAAGCCACTTTACACCGAGCCTGGCCCAAGCCCACTTGTACTCGGGCTCCGAACATTATTCCAAGGCGTTGGCGCTGATCTTCCCGTCTTCCGTGCATCGTTCTCATCTGGGTCGCATATCGTCAAGTTCACGGACAAATCCAAGGAACAGTCTTCAACACCGGACCCAAACCAGATTCGGAAGCAGGAGACCTCAGTCACGCATCTTCAGGGAGCTATTGTAGCCAGCTACGGTTTTCACGCAAGCCTCGTCCACGAGAGTGACACACCCGAATATCGTGTCCACGGCGCAAAGAGGTTCCATATGGTCGCCGAAGGGCTTCTGAAGGAATCTCATCCATATGCTGCAAAAGTGTCTATTCGGCGTCGAGGTTCTACTGCATTTGAGGATATTTCTCGAGAGTCACACGCCTATGTGCTCACAGCTCTGGTATCGAATATGGAGCGAAAGTTCGCTATTTCACCCGCCACTAAACCTTTGCAATCACAGCTTAGACTTGTACATTTCGGACCTATTGGTGGTGAGCGAACGATGAGTGTCATGATGAAGGCGTATGATGAGGGCAGTCATGTTGGTATGCTGTGGCCTGATGGAGAAAAGGTTGGCTATGATGAAGTCGATGAAGTCAAAATTTCTGTTCTGGAGAAGGATGAGAGATGGCGGAAGGTGTGCATCGACGGGACTATCGTTGAGATACCTGAAGGTGGAAATATGAGTATCAAGATGCTTGATCACAGTGTCTTCAAGATCCTGGCAAGCCCCGTCGTTTTAGAGAGCCGGGAGTAAGCCTGATCCTCTACATACTCAGGAACGCTCTGCATGCACCTAAATAAATTTCCTCTAGTCTTGAAGCAGCTTCTTGACGCTCTTCTCCATGAGCCGTTCAAACGCGTCCACACCATTCTCCAGTGTATCCATCGTACCACCTTTCAACCTGTACACAATCCTTCTTCGCATGACTTCCTCATCGTCGTCATCTTCGTCTGTCTCCTCATCCTCGTCCACTGCACCCTCAATAGCACCTCGCATAAACCATCGATCGTGACTGACCAAAATAACCGCACCCTCCCAATCCCTCAATGCTTCTCTCAGTGCAGTCACGGTCTCGTAATCAAGATGAGTCGTGACTTCATCAAGGACCAGACAATGAGGTCGTCGCCACAGGAGGCGAGCAAGCTCACAACGCACCACTTGCCCTCCCGAGAGTTTGCACAGGGGCACATCGGATGCAATACGACCTGGAAGACCAAGGTGGCCCAAAAGACCGCGGAGATCTCCTTCTGTGAGTTCGCCTTCAACATCGCGAGTGAGAAGAGCAAGAGCTGTGAGGGCTGGTTCCTCGCGACCGAGAGACTGCAGTGCCTCAACGGCATGTTGAGAGTAATATGCCAGCTTCAGCCGGGGATGTGTATTCAGAGTTCCAGATGTAGGTCGAGTCTCACCGACGAGGAGTTTGATGAGCGTCGACTTGCCCGCTCCATTGAGGCCAAGGATGCCAATGCGATCCCCCATACCGACAGAAAGAGTGATGTCCTGGACAATAAGTGGTGTTTTGGTTGAATACCGGAACGCAACCTTCTCGAGAGAGATCAGAGCACCAGGGAAGCGCAGGCCAGGTGGCTCAGGAAGATTCACCACGACGGGGCGGTCTTCTGGCGGAATATCGATGTCATCACGCGCAGTCAAGTGAAAGCCAACAAGATCCCGATTGAGCTTGAAACGACCGCCCCTGGCGCTGACTTGCAACCCCCAACGGTTGTCAAGCTTCTTCTGACGAGACTTGATCTGACGGAGTCTGTTGGTATCGCCATTGGCCTTGCCAGCTTTCATATTGGGAGCGATTGACTTCTCAATATGCGCCTTTTGCTTATCCTGAGCTTCTTTCATTGTGGTAAGCCATTGCTTGCGCTCACTTTGCGATGCTTCGTAGGTGGGAAAATCGCCATGAAAGTAAGTAAGCTGCTTGTCTTTGAGGATGAGCAGATCCGTGCAAAGAGAAATGAAGTCACGATCGTGTGATACGAGAATGAGTGTTGGTGGGTTCTCTGTTTCTTCTAGATTCTGAAGATAGCGTTGGAGCCAGATGATTCCGAGGAGGTCGAGAAAGTTGGTAGGCTCATCGAGTATGAGGATATCTGTTTCTTGAACCAGCGCAGTAGCAAGAGAAGCACGCATGTGCCAGCCTCCAGACAAGCTCGAGATAGGTTTCTGGATGAGAGTTTCAGAAAAGCCCAGACCGGTCAGGAGGATCCTTTTGGCCTTAGACTCAATCTCTGAGACACGAGTTGGATCGGCCTGCAGTTGGAGATCGGCGAGCATGTCGACTGCTTCTTGGGTCTCAGCTTCAAGAGTTTCGGGTGAGATGTCCTCATTGGATTGTTCTAGCCTCCCAAGAGTTAGATATGAGGACGAAAGATGGAAGGTATGTTTTCACAATTCATTCGACTCAGCTACGACCTTTTCAATTCGAAGGCAGTGAGTGCCTTGCGAGCTTGCACACCGCGAGCACCACTGCGAAGCCGAGCATCTCGATCGAGACGGAAGAGACGCTCCTGGTGCTTTCTGTGCTTCAGATGCCTCAATGCTTTGACTGGGGTAAAAGGATCAGAGGCATTGATTCCTTCTGTTAGGTCTGCATAAAGAGTTAGCTAGTTCAGGGTTAAAATGGCAGATGGAGTGCCTTTGATATCCTGCTCGATGGCATGTTTGGCTGTAGCTTTTTCGATGACTTGCTCCAGCACAGATGCTTTGCCGCCATTGTTGATACCGGATTTCTCCTCAGGCTTTTCATCAGTCAGTCTAGTTTGCTGCAGCATAGCAATCCTAGTCTCTTCTGGGATGCCTGGGATGAGTTTCTCGGCGATGACCTTGAGTAGTGCTGGGTTATCACTGTTAGCATCTCATCGACAACAATATCATGGGCACTTTCTTACTAGACTTTCCGGTTCCATTGCGTCCTACAAGAGCATATCTCTGGCCCTCCTTCAAACGAAGCTTGGCCCCGGCGAGAATCTCAATGCCCTCGCCTCTTGACTTTGCTTTTCCCTTGCCAGAAGGTTCATCGCCTGACGTCACGGTGATGTTGACTCCATCAATTTCAAGCTATCGATGGTAAGTAGAGGCTGAGCGATGAAGTATTGATGACAAACCTCGCGATGGTTGGTGATTTGGAAGCGCGTCTGTTTGGAGTTGCAGAGAATAGTCGCTGCAGATTTAGAGGCTGCCGACGTCATGATGAAGGTTGAGGAAATGAATAATATAGTTACACGATCCAAAAGATCAAAGCCAATGAACTTGAGTTGATATAGAAGCAGTCGCTGTAAGTCGAAGCTGCCCTGAAAACAAGGCTTGATGATATCCCTGAATTGGTCTTATTTATTAATTCTTCGAGTCTCGGGGATCTACAATGCACAGTGTAGACTTTCGATATGTTTTTCTTGGTGGTCGCACTTATTCGCATTCCCTATTCGTAATGCGACTGGTTGAAGTGCCACCACCATTTAACGTTACGGTGTTACAAGTTGCGTGACTCACGCCGAGTGACTTGGCTCAACTCGCAAACATCAATTATACAAGAGAAATGGCGCTCTGACTGACTTTATATGATTTTGGTGCATGCTTGAGTCATTCTCCCTTGTCCTTGTGTAGTTTGAGTTGCATGTATCCCTCTATCTCTCATGAGAACTTGTTGTTGTTATTCTAAAGTTGATATTTACCCTATTATCCTTGGTTTACTACCTACCTACAGTGATTAACCACCTTTCTAGTTCTGCCTCTCCTGTCTTATCACTAACTAACGGCCAAGGTAGGCATCTCCCAAATAAATAACAATCACTTACTTCCCCCTCAACTCTCCTGTCTCTTCTTCTTCCTACAACTTCACTCACTATCTCCATCGAAATGAACTCTTCTGAGAATCTATGCACTTCTTCCTGTCGACGCTTCTTTCGGACCCTTTGTTGGCCCTGAATCTCGCGATGGCTTCGACTTTACTCTCGTCCTTGAACAATCCACTCTCGTGCTGTCTCCAGCCGCTCTTCTTCTCATACTCGCTCCTATTCGTCTTCTTCACCTTCGGAATGTCCCCGTCAAAGTCAATGGCTACCGTCTTCGAACTGTCAAGTTGGCGTTGATCGCTCTTTTGGCTGTGCTTCATCTCGTGCTCGTTATGCTCTGGGCTACGCGCCCGTCCAGTTCGCGTCTAGATCGCGTCTAGATCGCGTCTAGATCGCGTCTCTGTCGCTGCTGCATGTGTATCCTTCACCTCAAGCTCGATGTCCTGCTTCCTCTCTCGTGTTGAACATGCCAAGTCTCCTCGCTCTTCTTCTCTCTTGAGTCTGTTTCTCGCTGTGTCCATGCTCCTTGATGTCGCGCTCCTTCGCACCCTCTGGCTTGTCCCTATGAGTGCGACCATTCCAGCTGTATTCACGGCCGCCTTTGCTCTGAAAGCGATCATTGTCGTCGTTCTTGAAGGGTGAAGCAAAGCTCGGTATCTTGTCGCCGGCTCCGGGCCCCATTCTCCCGAAGTTACGGCCGGACTGTACGCCCGAGCCGTCTTTGCGTGGGTGACTTCGTTGCTGCTGTAGGCCCCATTATGGTGTCGCTCGTAGCACTGATTACCACGGTTCTCGTTTCGCCTCTGGCACGCAAGTATCAGATCTCTTGGTTAGACAAGGCACAGAAACGGGTTGGTGGTCAGTTTCTATATCTTTACATCCATAGCTCAAAGCTTGTCTGACACCATCCTCAACCTCCGAGCAGATGAGATCAAGGCCTCGAGACCATTCAGGCTCGTCAGCAGTGTCACGTCCGCAATTGCTCAAGTCCTTCTGCTCATGTCTCCTGTCGCAGCATTTGCTCTCTTCCAGGGGGTTGCATATGATTCTGGCGAGACTCTTGATGCTACTAGACTTTTCTCCGCTCTATCCCTGATAATTCTCCTGGCGCAGCCACTTTTCTTTATGTTTGAGGTGATTCTTGACATGAGTGCTGCTTTTTGGGCGCCTTCGAAAGAATACAAACATTTTTAGCTCAAGAGTCTCGGAGAGATTCTCGCCAACAAGAATCAGTTGTGGAGTCGAACGAACCTGATCAAGGAAATAGAGACTCTACCGAGATGCAAATACTGAGAGAACCCTCGCTGCCATCTGCAGCAAACTCCAGCATGAGAGAAGCTGTCATGCATGTCTCCGATGCCAACATTTCGTGGTCAGAGGATCGTGTCATTCTTCGAGACTTGTCTTTCACCGTAGGCCGAGATCAGCTTGTCCTACTTCTCGGCCCAGTTGCGAGTGGCAAAACGACTCTACTAAAAGCGCTTCTTGGAGAAGTTCCCTATGTGAATGGATCAATCGATATTCGTGGTGAGGGGGTTGCCCGGTGTGAGCAAAGCCCTTGGCTCTTGGTATGCCTAACCCATAATTACACCCGTTTCTAAGCCAATATGCTAGAACCGGACAATTCGTGAAAACATCATCGATTACTCGCACTTCGACCCTGTTCTGTATCAAGCCGTTGTCAGAGCTTGTGATATAGAGAAGGACTTCAGACAACTTCCCCAGGGCGACGGCACCGTTATTGGCAGCAAGGGGCTGGCCCTCAGTGGAGGTCAGAAGCAACGAGTTGTAAGTCAAGAACAAAGGAGTGATCGGCTATATGCCAACGATATAGGCATTGGCCAGGGCTGCCTATTCGAAACCTCGGATTGCTCTCTTCGATGATGTCTTCAGTGGACTGGATGGCCAGACTGCCCGTACCGTGTTCGAGAACCTCTCTGGCGAACGTGGTTTGCTGAGGCAGTGGAATACGACAACTGTTCTTGCGACTCAATCGGGTATACCAGTCCAAGTGATTATCAAACTTTCTTACCAACGTGATTGTAGTTGACTTTGTATCGTCTGCTGACCACATCATTTGTCTTAACAAAGATGGGAAAATATCCGAGCAAGGCCCATTCTCTCATCTCAAAGTCACTGATGGCTATGTGCACTCCTCACTGAGAGACGGGGTTCATGGAGGTGAAACCCCGACGCTTGAAACTGATGATATCAAAGAACAGGCGTCCAAGCTAGCACAAGCGACTCCAAAGCAACAAGCCAATGAAGAGGATACACGAAGGCAACGTGGTGACTCGACTGTATATCGATATTACTTCAGCAGCACTGGCGGTCTTTTTATGATAGTCCTTCTAGTACTCGAAATCATCCGGGCCTTTCTAGAAAGCTTCCCAAGTTTGTCGCCTGGCTTCCAGTCACTATTTGAGATGCCGACAAAGACTAGCAATTTGGCTGAAATTCTGGACTGATGACAATGCGAATGGAAATGACCAAGCGGGCTACTACCTTGGTATCTATGCCGCGCTTCAGATTACCGCAGTCATCTGGTTTGCAGTTCTTATATGGTACTCTGTCTAGATTCTCGTTGCACGTACTGGATGCTGACTGTAGCAGGTTTGTCATTGTCCTGGTAGCCGCAAAGTCTGGAATAATTCTGCACAAGAGGCTGTTATCTGCGGTAGCCAGGTAGGTATATGGATTGACTTAAGAATGGACTATCACCTAATCTTCCTAGGGCACCTCTGTCTCTCTTTAACACGACAGACCTGGGGTCAATCACAACACGGTAAGCTGTTATAACAGAAGTGGTTTCGAAAGCTAACAAACGGAGGTTCTCGCAGGATATACGGATGGTGGACAACCACCTCCCTCTTGGTCTCCTTGTGACTCTCGCAAGTAGGCTAGGATCCCGGCTCATTAAGTAACTGCTGTACTAATAGAATAGGTTTCTTCGGTGCCATCGCAAAAGCCGGCCTCCTCGCCTCTTCGAACCCCTATATAGCAGCTGCATTCCCTCTGCTAGGAGCTGTCTATTTCTATCTTCAACGTGGTTATCTCCGTACTTCTCGTCAGCTCCGTCTACTTGATCTTGAGGAGAAGGCCCCTATATATACCCAATTCCTCGAAACACTCTCCGGTTTAGCTACCATACGAGCCTTCGGATGGAGAGATGCAGTTATTCGGGCCAACCACAGTCTCGTAGATCGCTCACAGAGGCCTTTCTATCCCCCAATGATCGTCCAGCGTTGGCTTGTCCTCGTCCTCGTTCTGACTACCGCGGCCCTGGCTCTTCTTATTGTTGGTCTCGCGATTCGTCTTTGTGGGGAAGTCGATGTAGGTTTAACGGGCGTGTCTCTCGTACAGCTCATCTCGTTGAGTGAGACTTTGAACATGCTTGTTCAGTTCTGGACCTCTATCGAGACATCCATCGGTGCTGTAGCTCGAAAGCTCGCATTAAGCAGTTCGCTGAGGAGACTGGCGAGGAGAACTTACCAGAAGAGATACACAAGCCGCCAGCCCAGTGGCCTGACAAAGGGGCTATACAGATCAATAACATGACTGCATCGTACGGTGACGGAGACGGGGAAGTTGTTAAAGCTCTTGATGCAGTCAGTTTGGAGATCAAGGGAGGGGAGAAAGTCGGTATTTGCGGTCGCACAGGAAGGTCAGTATTTTCACCCCAATACCTCTCTCGCTCTAACCGTCTTTTGTTCGCAGTGGAAAATCATCTATACTTCTTGCTCTTCTCAGACTACTAGACTCTACTTCTGGCAGTATCATTATCGATGGGATCTCTCTATCTTCTGTTCCTCGAGAAACGATCCGTGGTCGTCTCATCAGTCTGACACAAGACCAGTTCGTACTCCCCGGCACGGTTCGACACAACGTTGATCCGCTTGGTCTCTACTCCGACGTGGAAATCCAAGACGCACTTCGTCTCGTTGAACTGTATGATTCGATCGAACGACATGGGGGCTTGGATGCTTCGTTTGACCAAGACACGCTGAGCCACGGGCAGAAGCAGCTCTTCTTCCTAGCACGGGCAGTGTTGAGGAAGAACGACGGGAAAGTCGTGCTTCTAGATGAAGCAACGAGCAGGCAAGTCGAACAAACGACGTAACTAGGAGCTAAGAAACTAATGGAGCCATAGTGTGGACCAAAAGACCGAAGAGATCACCAAAACCGTCATCAAGAGCGAGTCCAAAAAGCACACCGTCGTGTTTATCAGCCACCGTCTCGATACGATCATCGATTTCGACCGCGTTATTGTGATAAACAAGGGGTGCGTCGTCAAGCTCGGTGAACCAAAGAGTCTCCTTGCATCAGGTGCCAGGTTCAAAGCCCTCTGGGCAACCGGACGTCGACCTGGAAAATAATTCACTGACGGACAAATGCTGGGAGACAATGTGCATCCTTTGATGAGTTTAATGTCTATACATCATCTAAGCCGTCGCGTTCTACGACAATGGATCTTCCCTTGCCTGCTCTCATGGTTCTAATGTGCCTTTCGACATCCTTAGCCGTTTGGATTCCCTCTCGATAACGCAATCTCTCAGATGGCATTGCATCAGGACCAGGAGTCAACCCTATATAGAGCCGAAGCTCAGTAATCTTGCCCCAATGGTCGGCCCAGTTGACGAAATCATGCCCAGTTTCGGCCATCAGTGCAGGGAGCCAAGGGCAGCAACCTGTGAGGTCAAGAAACTCGAGCGCATAGAGGTTCTTACTCAGCATGCGCAATACGAGCAAAGCCTCACTCCAATCGTAATCAAGCGAATGTGAGTAAAGGTTCGTCCCGCCATAGGCATAACGACCTTGCGGGCTCGATACGGTGGCCAGGCGAGACCTCGGTGTTAAGCATGGCTCGGGCCAGTAGGCCAGACTCAAATGCGTGAGCGTGGCAAGCTTAGGAGACAGGGAAAGCAGCTGCTTCCATGATGCGGATGAGGCATGTCCGGGATGCAAGGCGAGCGAAAGGTGGGTGAGGTTGGGCAGCAAACTTCGGGGAGGGCTTGGAACACTCTCGGAAGCGTCCCAGGATTCCTGTAGTTCTGTCGCGGGTTGATCTTCTCTGGCAGGGAATAACAAGTCACTGATCTCACTCAGTTTGATTGACCGGCATGCGGAGCCCGAAAGATCGAGGTAGTTTACTTCAGGACTCGAAGCCATTAAACTATTCAACTCGGTCTCATCAAAATTATCTGGCGGCGGCAACAGAATGAGCTTCAAATCACTCAAAGACAGCCCAGCTTCACTGGCGATTCCAACATAACGGATCAGAGCTGCCTTCAGATGGTTGGGCACAAAGTACAGATGATACTGATTGTACACTCTGTAGAAAGCCCACTCGTATGCGAGTTTCTGCAGCACGATGTCTATCAGACTTCCACGACCCGGGAGATAAGTCCCCGGCAAACAGGTGTCTTCCATTCCTCTTGACTTTAAGCGCGACTGGCTCATGGAGGAGGCCTCATGAGCAGTATCCGATGAATTACGGGCGACCCAACTCCTGGGGGGAGGAGGGCCAGCAGGGAGTCTCCTGCCATTGCCATCAAATCTCTGACGGGCAAGACGGCGAGGAGCAGGGGCCGGCGTGTCTGGGATCTGGAGAATCTCTCTGATGGCCGGGGGTACACTGGGAGCAGCAACTGGCAGGGCTGACTGCGAGGTGGAGGAGGGGCTGATCGAGGTACGACGCAGGTTTGCTAACAACTCATTGACGCTTCGGGAGGGTCTGTCTGCTACGTATTGCTTGTAAGACTTTGGCTACCACGCGGTTTGAAGAAAATATGGGGAAGAAGGAGGGGGGGGGGGGGGGGGTTTGAAAGGAAGCGAACCGAGGGGTGGCCGGCCGCCGGGGGATCAAGGGG
>VYWZ01000124.1:6690-54319 GCA_008711595.1 Fusarium xyrophilum | reverse complement strand
GGGGGGGGGGCGGGGTCAACAATTCTTCATGACGGCATAAAGACCTTGGCTTGACGTGGGATAACTAATTGGCGGCTGACTGTACTTTCATTGAAATGGCAGGTGACCTTTGGATATGAGCATTGTTGTGAGCCAGCAATGTATTGCATCACTCAGATAGTTAGTTGTTTTACGAGTGGGAGTTGATCAGTGAGGGATTTATATAGTTGATCCGAGCATTGGACGGATAACTACCACTGTAAGAAAGCTCCCAATACAAAAGAGTAAAATTCCGAGTTCAATGCTCCTCGTAACTGAAATCATGGAAGCTACCGGCCGGTAGATGCAATCAGGATCGAAGGACTAATAACAATTCCCCAAATGGCAAACTCAGAACCCCACAATCTCGAATTCTCCGCGATCCAATACTGTTGCGTCATTTCCAATCCGAACTTGGCCGCTCAAAGAACTCATGGTTGGTTCACCCCTCCACCTTCAACAAGTTGTGATTATTGACAAGCTTTGTGTGCCGCCGCCAGCCGATTATGAGCGTATTGCCTAGACCCAGACCAGGGATGGAAGAAGTCAGCGAAACATGAGAAGAGTGTGGTCATGGGGCTGTCGTCGTCGTGTAGGTATGGAGGTGTATCGCTTTGTTTCTCGATAAGACGTATATAACCCCTTCGGAGCTTCCGCCTCTCTTCATCTGTTGTCCACCTCTTATTCTCACAGCTTCTTAGAGACTCACCCTCTCTGCGTGCGAGACAGACAAGATGACCTTCAACTCAACACATCTGTTGGTTTACTTGGGGTTATTGGTTGGAGGACTAGCTCTCTATGTAGGTCAACACTGCCTACAGATTCTATGATAATCCAGACACTCATATGTGGCCAGGGCTTCAGCGTCGTTGTTTACCGAGTCTTCTTTCACCCTCTAGCTAAATATCCAGGCCCATTCATCGCCAAGATCACAGATGGACACCAGCTCTACCACGCTTGGAAGGGCGACAGGCAGCTCGAGTTCTGGCGCATGCACCAAAAATACGGTCCAGTTGTCCGCTTCGGCCCCAACTCGCTTTGCTTCAACTCCAACAAGGCCCTCAAGGAGATCTACGGCTTCCGCACAAACGTCCGCAAGGCCGAATTCTACAATGCCTTTGTTCACCCTACCGCCAACACGCATAACACGCGTGATAAGGAGGTCCATGCCCGTAAGCGCCGTGTCATGTCTCAGGCCTTCTCCGAGAGCGCCATGAAGGAGATGCAGCGATACATCTTGGGCAACGTCCGTACTTTCTGCGAGCAGATCGGTATGCTGGAGGGTTCCGGAGAAGAGACCAAGGGCTGGACCAAGCCTCGAAAGATGAGCGACTGGTGCAATTACCTTGCCATGGATATTCTTGGTGACTTGTGCTTCGGCAAGGCTTTCCATATGCTTGAGAGCCCGACTAACCGCTTTGCCCTGGAGCTTGTTGAAGCTGCCACCACCCGCCACCTTCTCGTAAGTGTACCACTATCATCTTCCGATATGGCAAGAGATGAAACTGACCCCCATAGTGTGGAACCATGCCCATCGTGAACAAGCTGAACTTGGACAAGATCCTCTTCCCCGGACTGGCTGCTGGTCGTGCTCGCTACATGGGCTACAGCAAGGGCCAACTCGCAGAGCGCACGAAGCTTGGTGAGGAGACAGATCGCCGCGATTTCTTCTACTATCTTCTCAAGGCCCGCGATCCCGAGACTGGCCAGGGCTTCAGCACTCCTGAGCTCTGGTCCGAGTCCAACCTACTGTAAGTGGCACCAGACGACCTCGAAACACCCCAACTACTAATAACTGAATAGTATCATTGCTGGATCTGACACCACATCGACCGCGATGGCTGCCACTCTCTTCTACCTTGTCCGATGCCCTCGTGCTCTCGAGCGAGTGAGTGAAGAAATCCGAAGCAAATTCAACGATGTCGAGGAGATTTGCCAAGGCGCCACTCTCGCATCTTGCACCTACCTCCGAGCCTGCATCGATGAAGCTATGCGTCTCTCCCCATCTGTCGGTGGTATTCTTCCCCGTGAGGTTCTCTCCGGCGGTATCACCGTTGAAGGCCGTGCCATTCCCGAGGGCACCGTTATCGGCGTTCCCCATTATACCATCCACCACAATGAGTCCTACTATCCCTCGCCATATGAGTACGTTCCTGAGCGATGGCTCGTCGGTACCCTCAACCCCCTCACTGGCGAGAAGACAACCGAGGATGAGGTTGCTCTGGCTGCCAGTGCATACTGCCCCTTCAGCATTGGGCCCCGTGGCTGTATCGGCAAGGGTCTCGCCTATGTTGAGATGACAAACACACTTGCCCGCACTATGTATCTCTATGATATGCGCAAGGCTATTGGTATCGTGGATCCTGCTGAAGGCAACCCCAAGAATGAATGGGGTCGACACCGATCGAGCGAGATGCAACTGGTTGATACATTTACGAGTGCTAAGAACGGACCTATGATTGAGTTCCGTAACGCTTCGCATATCAAGGCATGAACCCAAACATAAAAAGTTGGAGGGAAACAGGCGTTCATGAAATGGATGTACAGGACATAAGATACAGACATCCTAGTACCTAGTCACGGAGATGTCAACTTTGGATCCAGCAGGAGGAGCACACAAATTTCATGACTGGAATGGTCCAAGAATAGTTAGATGAAGCAAAAACGAAAATAAACACATCAAAATAGAAGATATGTCTTTCGTTACGTTGCCGTGATAGGTAAATCGGAACAGGTTGGCTGAGTTTGAAAGGCACCTTGCATCAATAAGGTGACTGACCGTCCCCGTAGTGAAGAAAGACCTTTTTTAATCTGGGGATTTGCTGTGGAATTTAAATCTAGCTTCCTAGAGGCAGTATAAATTCTTCAACATAATTGTCTAAGTTACAAAATTATTTAGATAAAGTTAGGTACATAACTCAGGTAGAGATAGAGGCGCATCTTAATCCATTTATCCCTTCTTACAAGTCTAACTGGGAATGGAACCTGAATGAAGCTTTGCTTGCTCGCCGGGGGGAGCAGAGCTTCAGTAAGCTTCAGTGAGCTTCAGTGAGCTTCAGAATCTAGTTAGCCCATAACTAACGACCCACTAATTGAGCACCAGGTTGTTCGCAAAAACCCGATGGGCCGGCCCAACGAGGCTGGGGAAAGGCTGAGAACCTATGCTTTCTGTCCTTCTGTAAGCTTTCTCTGTTGGACATTTTCCTTCCCTCTCTCCGAGTTCGCTTTTCTGGAAACTTGAAATAAGCCGACCGAATACAGCGAACACAACTAATACGCAGCTGGAGTATGTCATGAAGCAGTCTGGCACTTGGCTCATTTGACTCCTGGCGCCCATTCAATCATCGTCAAAGGATGACTTTGTGTAAATTCTTTCAGCAGGGCAACTGCAAATTTGGCAGTACGCTTTAACTCGATTCTGTGGACTGCGTTGTTCTCCTTCTGATTTCTGATCACACTGACTGGCCCATAGATAGTTGTCGATTCGAACATGTAAACCCAAACAGTCGAAATCAACCCTCGAACCGCTTTGGAGCTCTTGGAGGAGGGAGCAGTCAAAACCCAGCTGGTACGAACACGATAGATGTTGAGGCACGGAGCCAGGATTGACGACTCAGCAGACAAATACAACATTACTGTTGACACGATCGAAAAGGATTTGACGAACGAAGTTCCGCAATGGATCCTCTCAGCCTATGCGCCAGGGCGAGATGCTCCTGGCCAGCTCTTTGGCGGATATCCGCGCGAACAGAGCTTTGAAGAGCTGCGGCTACACTTCATGATGGGGAAAGCGTCGGGGAACGAACAGCAAGCTGTGAGCGCCCATTCAGTCGGTCTCTACGCGACCGCCCAGACTGACCTAGATTCGACCTTAGCTCAACGAAGCACAAGAGCTATATGCTCAGGCCCAGCAACAGATGCAGACCGCTCTGCGCGACGTCAGAGGGGCAATTCAGTTTATTGTAGGCGAAGAGAATAACCACCCGAACCGGCACGATATTTGCAAACAGGGAACGCAAGGAGCTCCCTTTGGCGAATTTCTTGTTGGGAAGCGACCCAAGTCGACAATCGCCGCCGATACAGGCGCTCAGCCAACCCCGGTCGGGTCCAACAACAACAACGCTTCGAGTCCTTTTGGTGGTGGCGCATCGGCCGGTGGAAGCGCCTTTGGGCAGCCATCGACTCTCGGCGCGAAACCCAGCGCGTTTTGTGCGCCGTCCTTTGGTCAACCATCGCAGCCAGCTCAAGGAGGAGGCTCGGTCTTTGGTCAGCCATCGCAACCTTCAGCGTTCGGACAACCGTCACAGTTGGGACGAGCCGCCTCAGCATTCAGCAAGCCAGCGCAAACCTCAACCTTTGCCCAGCCGTCACAACCAGGGTCTGCTTTTGGCCAACCTTCAGCTTTAGGCGCAAAGCCCAATCCGTTTGGCACGCCAGCCTTCGGGCAACCTTCGCAACCAAATGCACAAGGCAGTGTCTTCGGCCAACCCTCACAGCCAAATACGCAAGGCAGCGCATTCGGTCAACCGTCACAGATAAATGCGCGGGGCAGTGCCTTTGGCCAAGCCAGCCAACTTGGACAGAAACCGAGTCCCTTCGGAGCACCAAGTGGAACGAACAACAGCTCTGGCTCATTCGGAGCCGTCGCAAATAACAATAGTGCCCCTGCAGCGAACCCCTTTGGTGCTCCAAGTGGTAGCGCAACAGCCAGCCAGCCTGCCAATCCTTTCGGATCCAACAGTAATAACCAGAACAATGCCCCGGCGAATCCGTTTGGACAACCCTCACAGCCTGCTCAGGGAAGCCTGCCGTTTGGCCAACCTTCAAATGCTGCCGCACCGGCAACGGCAACCCCATTCGGTGCATCTAATGCGACCTCGAATCAACCTACAAACAGTCCATTTGGCCAGCCGTCACAGACTCAGTCGAATGGCTTTGCATCGCAGGCTAACCAAACACCAGCGAGCCATGCATTTGGTCGAGCCGCGCAGCAGAAACCAGCGAATCCTTTTGGCCAACCTTCTAACGCTGCACCAGCTGCCGCCAACCCGTTTGCCACAACGCAGGCTCAACCCCCCCCAGCAACAGCAGCAGCGGCGGCATCCGCTGCTTCGACAGGCCCATATCCACCGAACAGCAGTAGACAACATCCGCCAATTGAGAGCTATAGCTCAAAAGGCGTGGATGGTCGGCTATCAATGTTCAAGGGCAAACCAGTCATGTACAAGGACGGCAAACCTGGAATCCGAGAATTCGATGGGACCTGGCGGCGGATTTGGTTCCCACATGGTCCTCCTGCGTTCTCAGCGGATACACAATTGGCCCCTGAGATGTACGACGACAAGTCCGAGGCTCAGTGGATGGCCTTTGCACAGACCGGGACCTTTGAGGGTGGCCTGATGCCCGAACTACCGCCTCCGCGAGAATGTACACTATGGGACTTCTAGCCAAGGCGTCAAGTCGAGTCAGTTCGCAGCTTGTTTTATACATGATGTGGAGATTAAGAGTCGAGGATGAATAGATGGCGTCAGACGATTCAGGAGAATGCATTAATTGGCGTTGTGTATAATCAAAATCACTGGGGTTGCTTGGATGCATAATCTACCTGGACAGTAAAAGAAACAACTTCACGAGCTAATAAGTAAACTGAAGGATGGTGGTATCAGATTCAGTGCTTTTTTATTAGGTTGCTGTGTGGTATTAATGCAGCAAACCCCATTTCAAGCTATGGAATTACATAATAGCTTCATTGGGTGCTAGAGATCTTGCAAAGACTACTTATCCACGACATCCATATCGATAAAAGCTCATGAGCGAAATCATCTAAAGATATCTGCTCGGTGTTTGCCTTGTAACGTTAGCACAAACTACGGAGCAGGGCGGGCACCTCTCGGGTAAAGATGCACTACAGACTACTCTGTAGTGCAGGAGCACTTAAGCGCTTTCATAATCAGAGCCATTGATTGATTGGCTCGGGCGGTCTAAAAGTATCTTTGTACAGAGTACCTCCTCCAGGTTGACCTCATCAGCTTGCGGCTGTGAGAATCCACTTTCTGATGAATCATCCGGCGATGCAAACGCAGGCTTGAGCCACGATATTTATAAAGGTCAGAGCGGCAGTCTACAAGATCGACTCATCTCTCTCTCTTGGGATCCTTTTCAAACACAAAATTGCACCCATTTCAGCGCCCAGAACCAGAAGTTTCCCACTCACACAAAGGCACCCAACCATGGTCGCTTTACCATCCCTCGCACCGTTCCCCCAGTCATCATGGCAACAGCATCTCTCCTCCAACGAATGGAATACACTTCTCCAATCCTGGACATCTGTTTGCCGTGCCACTTCATCCCTCCATGCGAAGGACCTCAGGGCAGCCTTGGCCCGCGACGACTCCATTGTAACGTTCCTGGTCTCCTTCGCAGAAGAGACAGCAGAGGCAGGCTTCACAATACTAGACTCTCACTCGACAACACTACCAAAAGCTGTATTTCAGCTCGTGTCGAGAGTCTTCAACGTATCTCCACCACCTCAGCTATTCGATCATGCGTTCTTGGCAAACATGGCAAGGATATTCCCCAGGAAAGCTACGGCCCCTCTCATTGCACAGCTCTTTCAGCGACATGCTGCTGCGCTCGAGGTTGCATTGACTGCCCTAAAGAAGCAGCTTATCCCGCATTTAGAGGCCGGTATCAAAGGGGATCTGAAGAGCGTCGAAGCTCGTTTGATACGACTGAATTATCTTCTGCATGCTTCGCCGGATACCTGCACTTTGTTCCTTGCGGGATCTGATTTTCTCGATGGCCTCATCGTGTGCTTCCGCGTCATGAACCCTCCTCTACGCAAAGTGATATTGACCACGACGTATCTATGTCTGGTTGGGTTAATAGATACTGAACCAGCCAAATGGTCGATGCTGAGTGACCAACTATACGCACTCAAAGAAGCGGCCGATGCCCACAAGGCTGGCCCTCTCAATATCAACGATTCACTGGTCCCTGAGCTCATCGCCAACACCCCCCTCTTGAAGATATTACTGCGGAGGGCGGAGAATTCCGGCGCGGCGACCGAAAACTTCAAGAAGCGAATTACGGCTTTGGAGAGCTACAGAAAGGGAACCATGGTCCGTCCCAAACGACTTGTAAGAAGGAGATTGGACAAAGGTAATGGCAAAATATCACAGCAAGAAGTGAACGCCGACTCTCACGTTCATAAAGCGAGCCAAATCACTCAGGTTCAGGATTTGTTTCCCGATTTAGGATCCGGCTTTGTGTCCAAATGTCTCGATGAATACGGAGAGGACCTGGAGCAGGTTGTTGCCAATTTGCTAAGTGAGACTCTACCGCCTCACTTGGCGAATGCTGACCGCAGTGAGTCCTTGTACGTTCTAACAATCTACCTGTTCTCAAATCGCGATTGTTTGTTAATCCATCATTAGGTCATCACACCCTGAAGCAGGACGCACAGAGCTTGCACCGCGATCTACTCCGCCTCAGGTTCCCACGCGACACAACGTTTTTGACGACGATGATTTCGACCGCCTTGCCATGGACGTTTCTAAGGTTTCATTTGGAAAGAAACCAGCCAAGAACGCCGATGAGATGCTTAGAGACAAAGCAAACGCGCCTGACAAATCGGCCATTCTCTCTGCCCTCGCGGCATTCGATTCCGATGATGACGAACGCGATGATACTTATGATGCTGACGATGTGGGCGGCACTGTTGACGCCTCCAACCAGGAGGCCGATGCTGCGAGCGACAGCAACGAAGAGGCACTGTTCCGTGCGTACCAGATGGACTCGAAGCTGTTTGACCGTGATGCTGGCACAAGGCGAGGTAACCCGCGAGCCAAACTGCGGGAAGAAACTGGAATGACAGATGAAGCCATAGAGGGATGGGCCCTCATCTTGGTCAGGAACCCGCAACAGAAGCGACGATTAGAGGCCAAGTATGCCTTCAGTGGACAACAAGCGCAGCTAGAACGCACAGCTTGGCGAGCGTCTTCAGCTGGCTCAGGAGAAGAAGGAAGCGAACCTGACGGTGGATCATCGAGAGGTGGCAGAGGTGGTGGACGAGGGCGAGGACGAGGGCGAGGACGAGGGCGAGGTCGCGGAAGAGGCGGCAGTGTTGCGGGGCCTACAAGCGAGAAAGAGACAGAAAGTGCTAGGAAGAACAAGGAAGCCAATAAGGGATCTCGGGCGAACCACAATAGACGCGATGCTCGAGCAAAGAAGATGGCACGAGGGGGCCTCGCTGGCTGACCAATCACCAGTTCTCTGCTTCTTCCATCTATCCATCTACCTGGAGCCGGTGCGGCAGCTAGACAAGACATTCTTCTCTTTCGGGCCTGAGTTGGCGCAGTTGCTTCTGGCCCATACAGATCACCAAGATCCAGCTCGGTAGCATAGGGGCTCTTCATATCGGCTATCATGGGAGTACCAGGATAACCACTGGGCCCTGCTGGAGAGACAATGCCGCTGAGAGAGACCAGAGTCTCTTCGATGCCCGAGTAGCAATGGTAATCCTTTGGTGTAGCTGGCTCTGAGACAGCCTCAATAGAGGTCAGATCCTGGTCGCCATCACCTGCGCCCATTATCATGCTTTGGAGTGACATCCGCGAACTCCTCCTGCTGCTATTGAGGTACACCCGTAGATCGAAGCATCGACGGCATGATGGATGTAACGGAAAGCAGTTTGCTTCATCACGATGCTGCGGAAGTTGAGGGCGTGACTGCTGCCCACACTTTACTTTTCCTGGATGTCGTCCAAAATGTCTGCGATGCGATGGGAGTGAAGTAGGTGACACGTTGTCCGGGCCCCCAATAGTTATTGCGACCCCATACTTGACCGATTAGCCCATGTGTATTGGCGTCAACAACTCCAGCGCCACTGTCGCCGTTGACACCAATGCCTCCACGTATCCAGGCATCCTCATCCTCTTGCGGCCAAGGTTCCTCGACAAACCACTCTCTCGTAGCCTTCTGCGTCTGGTTCTCTACCCCGGACACATACGCAGGGATCTCGCAAATCTGGCCGCGCCGCTGACCAGATGTTCGACCGCTAGACAGAACATCTGCACCTGGCACAATAGCGGTTGTCGTAGCTAATGGTTGGTTCCTGAGTTGGAGGCTGGGTTTCTGAAGGGAATTTGCGAAGGATGTTTGCTTGTGAAGTACGGGCACCGATGAGAGCCCAGTCAGTTAGTTACGACAAGGGGCTTATCCATATCACACTCATCCCAATAAGGATCATGTGAAATTCTCGCTGTCTTGAGGTTCAGGCCTGACGTGACCTCGAGCCTACCAAGCCTGAAGTTCGTCTCCTGGGCCATGGCATCATGTCCCTCGTCAATGCATCGCTTGCGATCTTGGGAAGATGGGTGCTCAGCCTCCACTTCAGCGAGCTGTTGGTAGGCCTCCATGAAGGGATGAAAGTTGCCCAACCAATAACTCCCACCACCAACGGTGATGCAAGGACCAAGAGTAGCAGTGCTATCTTCAAACACCCCATTTCATGTAACACCGATACTGTCACCCATGCAAGGATCGCGAAAGAAGTAGGGGTTTCTCGCGGCACAAATATCGTCCTTATGATCTTTGCCTAGGCCACGAGCCCAGGTAACGGTACGGTTGATCTCCCCCTGCGTAAAAGCAAACGTGACTAGCTTGGAAAAGTTGCCGGGAATAAGATCTTGAACGTGGCTAACAATGATGACCTTCCGAGCACGAGAAGTAGTTTTCGGAGCCATGATACAAATTCGCCTCATCTAGTGGGGATTTGCCTCGAGTGACAGTGACTACGTGACGGGGGCCCAATCCAGATAGGCAGGTATTGGGAAAGAAATGGGAAGAATGGCTTGTTCGAAGACAAGAGGAAAGCTCGTTACTTCTATACACCGTGAGGCTCGCCCTCTGACAAGGTCTGTTGGACTGTCTGCACTTCGTGGAGTGCCTTTGATAGGCAGTCTGTGAGCTATTGATGTAAGGGGAGACTTGATAACCTGACCGGCATTCTTCCTAGCTTGCTTCTCCACGACGACCTGTAGGCGATCTTGACATTGACGCTTCGTCTTGAACACATCCATAGACAAATCCGTGTCGTGATCTCTGCTCTTTCTTTTGAGAGACGCCAGAGCAGTGGCGGGCTTTTCATTGCTGACGAGGACCTGTTGCCCGTCTCCATGCTAGCATTCATCCTTGCTGGAAGCTCCCACTCCTTTGCATTATCTCTACCATCCTCGGGGTGGGCCATGGCTATGTGGGACTGAAGAAGGCGAATACTCTGGAATGTCGTCTCTGTGCAACCGGGTGATGGACAAATGACAAGATGTTTGACTTTGACATGGTAGATAAGTCCGTCCCTGGTGGAAGAGCTCGGCTGGTCACAGCCAGCCCAGCTACAAAGATAAGTATGACAAGACTTGAGGTGAGATTTGAGGTCCTTGCCAGACGAGAAAGCTCGCTGGCACTGAGGGTCAAGGCAGACGAAAGAAGGCGTCGAATTATCAATGCTGTTAGTCCGCCCACCTCGACTTGGTGGACTCGGACCCATTGAGTGACCTCTGCCGTTACGGACGGTCATTGCATCGCTGAATTCGGTCGGGACAGAGGAGAAAATGGAACCAGTAGAAGAAGTATCGGCACTGATGGTAGAAATTGTACTCATCTCTCGCATATCGCTTTCACCAGACCAATTGGTACAAGGCTCCAGGCCCAGCCAGGTCCAACTTGGCTGGCGATGCAGACCGAAGCAGTCAATATATTGAAGTCGGGATGAATCGATTGAGCTGACTAAACTGGCTGTTGGAAGAAATCAAAAAGACATGAGACCGGGAGAGACAGTAGTCTTTTGACACAGACAAAGCAATTGAAGCCGGTGTCGTCGATTCTGCTTGAACGGTCCGATGCCGGACTGTGGGGCCGTGGTGATGGCCGGGACCGTTGAAGTTGACGGCCCCGCGGTGGCCCTTGCGCCTGAGGTTGTTGATTGTGTGAGTTGATCAAGACTCACAATGGCTTTGTGAGGCTGCAAGACATTTGGAAACTGGGGCCCTCCCTAGGTCACAGGGGACCGTGGTCGCCTGAGGAAACCTCTCTGAGAGGGAGTACCTGTTGTGTAAGCAAGTATATAGTGGGAGGGCCCAGGTGACTTAAAGTTATGTGGAAAGAAAACAAAAACAAAACATGAGAATGAAGCCCAAAAGACCATCAGCATTGATCGCTGATATTGTCGTAAGCATGTTGGACTTGTTGATTGACGTTACTCTTCGCTTCTCTTTCTGTCTTTGCTTATTACGCAAAGTACGTACGTACCTTAGGCAGACTGGCGATACCTACTTGGTAGGACTTTTGGCCCCCAGCTGTGTTCGACCAACCCCTCACGATATGGGACAAGTCCGTAGTTTCATGGTTATTTGTTTGTGGTATGGTGCAGGGGTGTTTTGTGCCTCATGATAATCGTCGTACTGTAAGAGTTGCTCATACTTCTTGATACGAAGACACAGCACTTGGAGCATGTTGTTTTCGATCTCGCCGAATACTGTGTCCCCCAATAGGACTCCACCTCAGAAACCTGAAGAACCGACCGGAGATAGTATTCTTGGTTAGGCAGATGGCGTTGTTCTAGCACGAGCAGAAGTATCAAGTGATAGAAGGAAAGAATTGTGCGGGATCATCAAGAAACCTCTTTCTATAATGCTCACCTTTGCATTGCCCAAATCATTATGGGGCATGATGATTATGCTCTAATAAACCAATTCTACTCTTCCACTACTGTCTTCATTGCAGTGTAAGCGGCTCCATTGCAACCATCATGATGCCGCTCATAAAGCTCTGTGAAGTTCCTCGACCACATCACTAAGCATCCTCAGCCCGTAGAACTTGGCTACCCTCCTCACAACTCCGAGTTTCTTGCTCACGTCTTGCCGCGATGCAATTTCCTTCCACTCTCCACTGCAGGTACAGTGTTCCATAAAGTCGTTCAGTCTCATTGCGCCGCACCGGGCACATTTGAGATCCTGTGTTGTCCATTCCACAATCCAGCTCTCTACTATGCCCAATAATCGCTCTTCTATGGCGACACGATCAAACTCAGTGCCACAGCAGCCGCAGCACCAAGCAGCACATTCGCCAGATAGGTCTTCGTCTCTGCATAGGTCTAGATCTCGCATCATAGTGCAGCTGTCACAAGATATCTGAGGAAGACGAAGGCTTTCTGATGGGTTTGTGAAGGTACCGTCTTTGGAGAACTCGCGCACCTCGAACAAGGCCAGAAGCTCTTTCCGAAGTAATCGAGCTTCAAGTGTAATATTTTTGTCAAGCGATAGAACTTGCATGAGCGATTTGACAAGCTCGAGGATAGGATTTCGGGGGTTGAGATGTGAGCCGGGAAGGACGGGGAACGTGTAGTCCTGTGCAAGCTCTGGATGAAGTAGCTCGCGCTTCTGCTTATTGAGGAGGCCAATGATGTCCTTTTTCAGAGGTTTCTCAAAAGCTTTGCCTAATATAATTTGGCCTTCATGGTCCTCTAGGCCCTCGCTTGGTAGCTGTGTCAGACGTGGTGTTCCACCTGGGTCCCCGTTATGAGGCCGCTTGAGTTGATGCATCAACTGTATGAACTCAATTACCCAATCCTGAAATGTGGACTGTAGTCGAACAGGCAAGAACGTTGCCATCTGCCAGTGCATGACAGTTTCGAGGTTCTGTTCTTCGGCTTCCACAACCTCCTGACAGGCCTTGCCTCCGTAGTTGAACTCATCGTACCATACAAGATAGTCCCAATACTCCTTAATCTCTAAATCGATAAAGTGAAAGAGTGCCTTGCTCTTGATCGACTTGATGATATACTGGCTGTACGCATATGCGTTGCCAACTTCGGCCTTTGTGGTTTGGAGAATAAGACGATTGGCGTTGGCAAAAATGACCTGAGATCCCACTCGACGGAAATCAGCCATGAGCTGCTGGAAAGCCTTGCGAGACATCATCTGCACATAGTAGTGCAGGGCTCGATCGTACATGAAAGAGTCGGGATTCTCAACCCAGCGAACAAGATGTTGCACGAGAACATCAGCCATAGTACTTCCACGACAGGCTTCAGTCCACCATGCCTTCACCATCTCACGCAGTACCTGAACGCCAGCGTTGGCAAAGGCGTTCTCGGATGCAAGTGTCTCCGAGTCGTCAGCAGCGGGATTGAACGAGACGGAGTCGGCACCCTCAAGCTCGTTGATAAGAGATGAGGTCAGGATAGTGTTGATAGCCAGATTTCTGACATCTATGTCGATACACACGGACGAGAAGGTTCCTGGGTTGTTGACATTTGGCATTTTGACTATGTCGAGAGGGCCCAGAAGATCGTCCTTTTCGTATCCAGCATGATCAGGGCGGGCATCGGGAGACCACCAAAGCACGACTCTATTGGCCTGAAGGCGCCGTGCATAGGCAACATCGATCAAGAATCGGGGATCGTCTCGTTCCAGATTACACAGAGGCACATCGCCGTAACGAGCTAAAGCGGTGAGGTGTAGAATCCAGGATCCAAGACCAAGATAATGGCCAACAAGTCGCTTGGCAATGACAGATTGCCACCCAAGAGGAGGTAGAGAGCTATCCCCCACATCGTATTTCAAGGGAAGGACCGGAAAATCTCCCAAAATAGGGACATCGTGGATGAGCAGCTTACGCTGAGACGACTGGATAACCATCATCTGTGGTCGTGGCTCATCCTTGCGCATCTTCTTGACGACATCACCTATCTCCAAGTGAGCCTTACGTCGGGTCGTCACTTGGGTGAACTTGATATGGAGTTTCTCCTGGTAAGTAAAACAATCCTGCCAGTTGGTACCAGCTGCCTCCGCATGCCGTCTAGCGAGCATCTCCGAATACATTTTGGAGATATTGGGAAGATCTTGACCAGAATCCTTGTTCTTCTGCAGAATAACGACATGGGCTTGGTCATTGGTGGTAGAGAAGATACCAAAAATCTGTCGCTCGCCAGTTGTAATGTGAGAAACGTAAATGTAGGCCAGTGGCGACGTCTCGAGATACGTTCGCGTCTTGGCTGGTCGCTTCAGACCAGCCAGATCAAAGCCTTGCTCAAGACCCTTTCCAAGCACAGCATGTTGTGTCGCGTCAATGGTGCACTGATTTCCGAGACGCAAGACAGCTCGGATGTTCAGAGGTACTTGCTTCTCATACACACCCTCAACACTAGGATGATTAAAGAGGAGGGAGAACTTTTCGCTCTCGTTGAAGTAAACATCTTCCGAAACAGTCAACTTGAAGAGATGGCTTGATGGATGACCATTGGGAAGTGTGTAATTGACCTGTTCGACTTCACAGCCATCCACTTCAACATCGGGAAGATCCTTACTCTTGAGATTGAGGAAGACTTGTCGAGGAACATTGACCTTGAGCGCATGAATCTTGGCATCGATTAGGACATATGCCATGACAGTACCGGGAGTCTCAGTCGCTTTGAGGTGCAAGACCTGCCAGTTACTCATGTAAGTAGTGTGCGCCTGCTTCATGAATGTTTGCTGAAGATTGTTGACTGCACCGCCTCTTCGGTCACCAAACAATTGCCGTCGACGGATTCTGGCTTGCCTCTGCAACTTCCACTTCTTCTTCTGGTACATCAAGAATGCCTCATAGTTCTCCGAAGCACTTGGCATAACTTCAGGAAGTACAGACATGGGATCGGGGTTCTCTGCCGGCTCAGGAGACTTGCGCTTCTGGACTGTCGTTGCAGCCTGAGAGGATGCAATGACTGCGTTAACTTGTTTGGGCTTCAAAAGCTTGCTACCGAAATCTTCTACGTCATCCAGTCGAGAACCATTAATGTTGGTGATGTCTTCCAGTGGACTCTTTTTGAAAAGATCAGTGAGCTTCTTCTGCTTCAGTTTGTCGTCCTTGATATTGATCCTCCTTTGAAGCCAGTCAGGATGTGGCACTCGAGGTACAGGGTTGCGGACCTTTTGGAGAGCTGCAGGAATGGTGATCAGTTTCTGGATAACAGAGCCCAGTCGCTCCAGGTAATAATCCCAGTCAAGCAGTGCACGAGGATCAGTATCAGTGGGCTCCTCCTTCAGCCACTTCCTCAGATATGTACGCTTGACAGATTCCTCCGCAGAGAAGATGGCCACCGGAACAGCCCGTTCTGTAACGGATGCGTTCTTAGGTCGAGCGCAGATGATGAACTTGCAGTTCAGTCCCTTGTCTTTTACCATCTGCTCACCTAAGAAATCTGCCAAACGCTTGGCAGTTGTGATACTGGTTGACTTCTGGTTTCCGTACTCCTCCAGGGTTTTGGACATGCTTCGATTCTCAGAAATGAGTTCCATCAGCTCCTCGTCTGCCAGTGTTGTACCCTTGCTGTGTAGAACATCCAACCAACGATTGGCAACCTTGGCAACGGCTCCATAACATTCGGCCAGCGTTTCACCTTCGAGGAAGAACTTGAAAATCTGTTGCTGGAAGATCTTGATGAGCTTGAGCTCACCACGACGTTTCACCTCAAAACCTTTCAACTCAGCAAGGCTGCCATCATCGTTGAAGACAGCGTAACGCTTCTTCAAGTTTTTGCCCTCCTCTTTCGATGTGGGTAGAACCATGGCTTTGTATGGACCATCGACTTCGAAAAAGATGGAGTTGTCGCTGTGTGTTTCGTACTTGAGGGTCTTCTTGTCAACGAGTGTCTGGTATTGATGGTTGGTGAATTTTGCATGGACGTGGTGGTTAAGCATAACACAGGGATATGAGATGTTGAGTTTCTTGCCGCCCTTGAGTTTGAAGGAGAAGTTCTCGGGGAAGGTTGCGGGAAGCATGCACCAGATACCGTCAGTATCCAACTCCAGAGGTCGTCCCAGCCGTTCGACCAGTTGTCGAGCCATTTGAATAATGTGAGCACCCGTCAAACAAGTGACGCCAGCCATTTCGAGTGAGTACCAACGAGATCCCTTTCTCATCACATATCCATAGAATGAGTTAAGAATAACCTTGTGAGCCAATTGCAGCGAGTCGTAGAGAATAATCATCTTCTTGGCAGCATCAACCTCGCTCTGGGCAGCACCAGCAGATTGCAAGGATGACGTCTTTCCCTTCCACACCTTGGCTTTGCCCTTGTAGTCATATCGACGATCACGGAAGTCTCGTACAGTGTTGATATAAAAAGGGTTTTCTCTTTGGCAAATGATCGCCTCTCGCACAATAGTTGTTGAATCATGGATTTTGTGGTAGACCTTCTGAGAATAGAGTTGAAGACGTTTTCGTACAAGATTGGCTTGCTCATCCGCACTGAGTTCCTGGAAGGTTCTCATAGGAGAACTAGGATATTTACCAGGGAACTTCTCGTTCTGAAGGGCATTTTTAATCATGTTATACTCATCTCGTTTTGGGGGCAAGTACTCTCCTCGCCAAGCCCAAGGTAACCTTCTATCGCATGTCTTTCCTGGTCGATTGAAGTCGCAGGCAGCACAGTCGGACTCTTGAATCATAGAGTCAGGCTGCAATCGGTTGGTTGTCATGATGTTGGGGTACATCGATGCGACATCCAGATGGTAAATCAGGGGTTTTTCATTACGGTTCGGCGCTTCTTTGAGCTTGTTCAGCCTCTCGATGATCTGAGCCTTGACTTCTTCGTAGTTCTCTACATCATCAAAGTTCTTCTTCTCCTCAACTGTGATTACAAATTTGAGGGCAGCGTCTAAATCACCGAGCAGCTCGTCAATAGCTCCAGGGTCGACAGCGAAATCCACCGGGATATCAGCTCGGAAGACCCCCGCTTCGATACTTTCAACGTGGCCACCGACGTAGGTCTCTGAATCGAGGAGATGTCCGTCCCAGAAGGCCTCCTTTGGTGTGATATACTTATTCGGAAGTACAATTTCTCGTTGATATGCTTGCACCATCAGCAGCATCTCACAGAGTGTACCAGTTCCCTTTCTCAATACTTCATCACCACTCAAAGGTAGAATCGTACAAAGTGAGAAAATGAAGGGATGCACATATTTCATGTACAGATAATACGTTGCAACGGCATCGGAGACGGAGTATTCGGCGAGTGTCTGGGGTCGCTCAGTCGCGTACGGTGTCATCAATTCGGGATCCAGCTCGTCGGGGTCGTATCCGAGCTTCGCGACAGTGACAGCTTTCAGACCACGAGAACCTTGAGGTAGATACGAATCTCGGTTGACCCAATGGAAACAGTCCATGTGCACACTGTAGTTACACTTGTACTGATCCTCGTTGTCCTTCTTCCATCCAATCTCTTGATACATATCAATTCCATTGATGCTAGCCCGTGCCTCCACAAAGGGCCAATCGAAAAAGTCACCGTTGTAAGTCGCAATTACGGTAGGCCGTGCTTCCTTGATGTGGAGGAAGAACCTCTCGATGACAGCCTTTTCGTCAGGTTCGTTGAAAATCATAAATGGGCCCGGGTATTCTGGTTTGGGTGTGTAGTCGAAGTCGCCAATGTCTTCTGAAAGGATTTGGCGGTTAGTAATTAAGAACCCTTGGCCATCAATCATGTAAGAAATCATGATAATCTGATCGGTGGCAGCGTCAGGGAATTTGAGCGGCAGCTTTGATGTTTCAATATCGTAAGCCAATACTACGGGTTCAGCCGGCAACGACCTCTCTTCGTTTGGGTAAATTTTGGTGACACCATGTTTGGCTTCAACAAAGTACCACTTTCCGGCTCGTATATCTGGGTGTCCTGGTCAGTAGGTGATTGGCAAGGGTTCAAGGCAGAATGGAGGACTGTATAGAAGCAATAATCAGGGCAATGGTGAATAGTGGTCTCATGGCCTTCGAGGGCTCTGAAGTAGCAAATACTTGGTTGCGAACATCATGTAAAGCTTGTAGAAGAGTGTGGACAAGGGTTGATCATACCTAAATCTATCATGACTCGTACATGGTATGGTACATCATACTCTCTTATATCGACGATGAAGTCGCTCGCATCGGAAAGGGCAGTATTCATATTTCGGTCGTCATCTCGTGAATCATCAAAAAGGTCGAAGTCGCCATTTGAGCTGTTTCGTATTAGCTTGGACCTACCAAAGATCAGTTGAGCACTTACGTTGCCACCTCGGCGTAGGCATCCATAGCATTCATATTCTTCTTGTTCTTTTCCGCGATAGGCATGATATCCTTTCTCGCAGCCATGAGGTCATTGACATTGGCAAACCTCAAATCCAGAAATGTCCTTCGGTAGCCGAGTAAGTGGTTGGGCATGTTGAGATCGTCTTTCTCAACTCTTCGAATCGACTTGACAACACCACCTCCGGCAACCCTCTTGACCCATTCTTCAACCTCAGACTCTCGTCCCTTCTTGACAGCGATCAAGAAGTATGGGTCAAATTCCACAGTAGCCTTGAAGGTCGAGCCGTCTTCTTCGATGAAATAACAGTCGACAGCGGCCCGACCACCCGGTATCCGTTCGTCCTCGATAGATGTGGGTTGGACGTTGACTAGCCAGCCTTCTCTCTTCTTTCCGCTCTCATAACGCGCAAAGCCCATGTTCTCGTCAATGCTGTGTGCCAGCCGTGTTCGTTCCCATTTCTCGTCTGCCGATGTGGCCTCATTCCTGGACGAGGCCGCGAATATGCGTGTCCGGTTGCCATGGTAGGCAACTTTACCTCCTCGGCGGAAGCCCTTCTGAGGGCGACGAAGACTTGTGTTAGGCATCGAGTGTTCTGGGGGGCGGGCTCCCCGAAAGGAGTGTGGCTTAACGAGCAGTTGACGATGCCAGGTAACAGAGATTCGACATGGAGAGAGGGGAATTGTATAACAACAGCAGTTTAAAAGACACAGAAGAAGAAAAGAAATTGAGAAAGAAAAAAGTTGTTTGCAAAGTCAACCCTGAGCGGAGTGTATCTGTGGAACAAAGTAAATGAAGGGAGTCCCTAAAGACTGGACCGAGATTGTATAAATTGGGCAGGGTGAGACGCGCTTAGACGCGCCCTCGCGACGCGATTGCACCCCCACTTTACTTTAATGAACTTCTGACAGGGCAACGAGACGTGCACGGGCCATCGACGATCCCGATGCAAGCCTTGTCAAGCGTCATCGGTCTTATCCCACGTGCTTCTCAAGAAAGTCCAGATTTGGGTGCACGATCTTGTTCATGACACCAATTGCGTCGCACTCATAGCCAGGAATGGCCCCAAATCCTCAGGAAGGGCAACCGATGCCCGGCGATAAGACCCTGCATGTCTGGTCGAAACCGATAGAGCAAAACGAAGCTACCACAGTCAACGGCGAACATGGAGCGATACCGACGAATAACAGGCCAACTATTTCAGAAGCCGTTTCTATGATCAGGAAGGATGATTTTGCGAATGTTGCAAATACTCCTTGTGCTCGACAGGGCTTCATCACAGGAATAGCATCTGGTGCCGGTATTGGAGGATTGAGGTTCGTCCTCAAAGGTGAGTGGACAATGTTGAACTTTTAGTTAAGGCATGGTCTAAAAGGAGTGAAGGAAACCCCGGTAGCGCTGCGAACTGGGCTGTTGGGATGTTTGTTCTTGGAAGCATGGCATCATACGAATGGTGCCAGTACCTACGCCGCGAGGAACGTCGACAAATGAAACGACACATTGAGGTAGTGTCAGAGAATAGGAGAGAGCAAGCAAGAAAGATCCAAGAGGCAAGACATGAGCACGACAAACTGGAGGCTGAAAAGAAGGCAGCAGTAAAGCCATGGTATAAGGTCTGGTGACCATCGGGCTGAGCATATGGCCTCTCCTATGTACTATTATTTGTGTAAGGGTGTGTATCTTATATGGATTGGATATAGCTTGTAGATAAAATCTTAAGCGCAAAAAGACAAACAAAGACGAAAAGAGCAGGTATAAAGAAGTGCTTCCGTGAATTGGGCACCAAATCGTAGTAGTGCTATGATCTCTAAAGACCAGGGTATAAAGCGCCTTGATAAGGCCTTGGATGTACTCCGCATTTGCCAACGATCCCTTCAATTCTCACAAACCGTGAATCCCCATGAAAGAACCATCAAATTTCTTCGTGATTGATACGCCACTTTCTCCAAGCCGCCAGAACAAAGAAACGCCAAAGTAATCGCAAAAAGAATCTATGGCCACAGCCAGCGTCCCAACAAGCGTTGACGCGAGATAATAAGGTTATCCTGTAGTGATCGCAACGTTCGAAGCCTCCGTGTCCGTGAATCTGACCTTTCGCGGCGGTAACTGCTCCTCTAGTCGTACGAACTTGACTCCCGAACCACGACCGCGTCGCTGACTGCGTCTTGCGCGTGCCTCGCTCTCTTCTCGTTTGCGATACTCTGCCATCTGCTGTCTCCGTCTCATGGCGCGTGCATGCGCAAGAGCTGGTGTGGGTTTGAACCCGATACCGTTGATTCCAATACCATCGTCATCCTCATCATCAGGGTCGTAGATGGTGATCTCATCTTCATGCCACGTCAATGCAGCTCTGACAGGGTCGACAATCTGGACCTCTTCTTCGTCTGGACCCTCAAAAGGCCGCCGAGAAGGGCGCTTCGTGCGGAGTGGCGGCGAGCCCGTTCTCTTCTTGACTCTCGATTTTGACTCGGAAAGCCTATTGATAGACGGGTATGCGTGATGCAGGCTCCCGTGGTTCTGCTTCTGTTGCCAGGGTTCTTCGTGCACGCGAGCTTTGAAAGGCTGCAGCGATTCCTTTGATGGTAGCACAGACTTTCCGTCAAGATCGACCACTTCTTGGACAGTTGGAGCTGCATCCACCTCGCTCATAATCTCATCGGGTTTCTGTCGCTTCCTCGTCGACTTGTCCTCATCCATGAGATTATCACTGTCTTCGTTGCTGACTGTTGCCCCGCCCCCACTTTCCAGTGCAAGACCACGGAACTTGTGGGCAAGGACCCTTGATCGTGAGCTATCGCTGCCATCTTCTGTGTCTACTTGAGTTGAGACTGAAGAAGGGTGAGAGGAAGACGATAGAGGGTCTTGCACAAAGGTGATTTGTATAGGAGATGCCCAGGTTTCTTCTCCACGCTTGCGTTTCGGGGTGCTAGAGATGTGTGCTGACGCGGTGGCCATGGCCATAATTCATTGTTTGACAATTCAGGGCCAGGGCGAGTCGACCCGAGTCCAGAGCCGTGTAGATATTGTCGAAAACAAAGAAGATAAATCGTTCTAGTTGTTGACGATGCCTTGTCGAGGTACGTGGAAGGGGGGATCAGTTAGTAGGGAGTTTGAGCTGAGTCGATGACCTGAACTATCGGTTTTGGTTGCGCAAGCACCACTTGCTACTTGTGACCTTCTGTCCGGACCTGACTTGCTTGACTAGTAATAGTTATACTGTAAAAGGGAAGCGCGAGTGGCAGTGTGACTTGAGGGTATATTCCAACTGGACCTTTTATTTTGTGTTCCAATAATGAGAATAAAAAGAATAGTATTGGATTACTGTACTGCATGACTACAAATACAAAGCCAAGTAGGTAAGTATCAGGTTCGTAAGAGCCTCGTGATTAACCCGCAAATTCAGCGTCACATTCGGACTTTTGGGTCGCGTTGGATCTGGTTGGGCCAGCAACATATCGTAGATCTGCGGCCGGTCGCCAAGTTTCCGATGTTTAGAGCATGATGATAGATACCTAGCATGGCCAACTTGAATGATGATGAAACATGAGTCTGTACAGTTGTTATATAGAGTTTCGTACTATGTAAAGACCCTCCTACGCCAAAGGTATAGCCACTCCAAATCCATACCCCAACGCCACTAATGCCAGATCTCAGACCACTGTGCCATTTTGATGGCTTTTTTGTATAAAATCTGGCAATGCCATATTTCCCCCCCCCCCGCCGATATTGTTACTCTTCGCTAAGCCTGGTGTGAAAATGAAATGCCCTAGAAGGAATGCTCGTCATGGAAATTCGTGACGAAGATAGGGTCATGACCAAACCGGTTCGTCTGCTGATAATTAAGCATAATACCGAGTATGTTGAGATCTATAAATTGTGGATGGCCTATATCAAGTTAGACGGCATGCCGAATACAGGCTTTGATATCCTCATAACTTACGCGAAGCATTTTTGCCCTAGCGCCAACGGTATCAATGCCCAATTGCTGCAAATCCTCGTCTTCTAGACATGCAACTTGAGCCGGAGACATTCCCAATAAGCATCTTTCATACTTGTGCAACCTCAAAGCTCGAAGCCATTTGGCAGCCCATCGAGGATCTTGAGAATTGTGTGGGAATACCGGCATGATCCATTTCGGCTTTGCAGGAGGCTGAATGATGAGTTCCTCTTGTCGCCTCCATAATTCTCGCTTACGGTCTTTGAGTGCCTGGATCATGGGCTCAATCTCTCGCAGACTTGGTAGTTCTGCGATCGAGCGGAGGGCAGACGACCGTTCACTATCGTCCAATACTGAAAACCAGGTTCTGATTATTCCCATCTCGTCTCCAATCTTGCCGGTATCTCTTCCTGAGGAAGACCCATGATGTTGGAATGAAAGTGAAGCAGAGCTTGAAGTTGGTGAGCCCGGATATGATCTTGATAAACTAGAAGAATACGAAGACATGATGCTGAAGGCGCGCTGCATATGGTCCGTAGCCTTTATTAAAAGATGTCAGATATCGGATATAAGAAGAAGAAGTTAAAAGCAATATCAGAGGATATTCTGTCTTGAAATATTGCAGTTAACTTGTAGAGCGCTGACGAGGCTCTCGACAGTCTTGTACGTGGTGGATTGATCTGTGGCGTGGTCGATCTGGCGGCGACCGGGGCCGCGTGGAAATAAATCACCTCAGGTCATAAGTTAGTTGGAGCTGGATTGAGCACGTATTTATTAAGAAACTCTCCCAGATGCCAAAAGGCCACCATTCTCGTCTCAGGCCGCCCTGACTCTTTCAACCAACGTTCGATCCCCTATGTAATCACAGATCCGTTATCTGGCCGTAGTACGGCCCCTCGACGATTTCGACCAACTCGCTCATGATAGTAGCAAGATATTGACAGAGATAAAGACCATACTTCTCTTTTCTTTCATTTGAGTTTGGTGAGTGTCTATGAATTTAGGGTGGTGAGAGAGATATGAGCAAGTTATTTTTCCTTCTTGCTCCATTGCTGCCTGAGGCCTCACATCGTGACCCCTGTCGAGTACTACTTCACAAAGCTTTAGTGTTACAGAGTAGTCTCGAACTACTTGTGACTACCTTGGTTGGGCAAGGCACAGCTACTTGAAACATGGTGCTTTGACATAATTATGAGACAATAGTCTTGTAAGTGGACAGCATGAGGAACGAGCCACTGGTAACTGTCTCAATCAAGTTATGTTGGTCAACCTTGATGGGCTCGATGCGTTGGTGCAGTCCACAGTAAACGTCCTGAAGATTACCTTGGGCTATATATCATCGAGCACCTCTGGGTCTGAAGGAACCTTCAGGCCTTAGATCAGTATAAGAAAGTAAGCAAGCTGAAGATTATGATAAACTTATCGGGAGATACTATTGTCCGAGTCTTTCCATCACTTGTGACACATATCCCAAAGTTTCATGTCACCCTCTGGATGTATAGGATCCTTGCCAACGTGCCACCCTGTATCCTCACACCTGGAGATGGTCGGAATAACCAGTATGCATTCCTCGAGCCAGGTCGTAGTGTGAATAAAGTCTCGAGCTGGGTTGTTTGAGTTCTAGTCGTGCATAAATATTCCCTTCACCGCTGTTGAAAGAAACCAGTGATACTATAAACGAGTGATCAGAGTCTCTCGCAAATAGTGTAGTGGGTGCTCAGTGGTACATCAACAGCTCGAAATTGTGATACCGCTTCCTCACCACAGGCTACTTTGGTCAGTAGGAACTAGGAAGCTTCTACAAGATATTCACAACAAATGCTTCCCCAAGGATATCAAGATTCTCGCTGTGGGACCATAATGATCGAGGTAATTCGATCTCAAAAGGGCTTTTACGGGCATCACTAGTGGAAAGACTTGTCATATAAAACTTCCGTTGTATATATCAGCTCTGTCCCATACACCAGGCACATGTTCAGCCGCAGCAAACAGTTGTCTCCTCAATCCCCTTAGCCTTGTCCTCAGGCGCTGTCAAATCTTCGACGTTGATCCCTACAACGAGCCAGCCGCAAAAGAACTTGCCCAGGCCAGCACCAATAAAGATGCTAATGATAACATAGCCGTTGAAGTACATGGCCAAGAGCATAGTGATGTAGGCTCCCGCAAAAGTAGCAGCGTGGATGAATGCGCGGATGAATTGCTGCAGAGGTGAGGCTCGATATGTAAGTGTTTGACTTGTGGGAACGACGGCTCCCGTGCAACCCGCGGCGGCGAGAGCGACACCGTGAGTAGTGGCTTGCCGTTGGAAGTCACGCTGAAGAAGTGCATCGTATTCCTTGCCCATGCGCCGGAGGAACTCGACGAGGATAACGAGGAGGATAACGCCGATACAGGTAGCAGCCATCATACCCTGGTTCTTGATTTGCCATGATGAGGCCAGGAAGCACGCATCGATTGTGTTCCAATTCCACAACATCTGAGGTTATTAGTCAAGGACAAATAGGTATCTCCTGGTAGTAAATCTTACGTCGACCTTACATGCAGCACCGCTGCCGCCCGTTCCTCCATGATCCATGATGAGTTGTTAGGTTGGTATTTTGGCTCGAGTTGAACAGTGGCCCTTGGATGATGTACTCGATGATGGACAGTGAATCTAACTTGAACCGTACCAAGACTGTGTTGTCTGAATCAGAAAGTGGCTGGATGGGGAGACAAGTATCTCTAAGACGAATGAGTATGTGTAAGCCTGCCGGAGAATCAAGAAGCGACATGCAAGAGCAGAAATAGGCTCAGGATTTAAGGTTATACCGAAGGATGAGGGGAAAAATTAATAGCGCGATATTCTTCCATCACTGATTCGATCCCTGATAATACTGTAAAACCCAAATCTAGGGCTGGGAAGCTTCATCTTCCCAAGCTTCCGTCCACATCCCGAGGTTTGCCGAGCTTCGGTGGAGTCGGACGTCGCGACGGGCCCCACTAACGTGCTCATTCCTGCTCAACTCCTCTTGAATAGCCTCTCGCTTGTCTCAGCTTCGTATGTTTCTTCCTATCTCAGGGTATCATTTCTTCATCGGGGCCGTTCGGGCCAATCTCCAAGAGGGCGTTTCGAGCAAGTAACCAGGAAACAATTCCCCGATATGGCCTGGCTCCCGGCGCCAAGTAGACCTTGTTTTCACTTCGTACCCGATTATCTCGTAGACCTCAAACATGCTCTTCTTCTCATACTAGGTCGTCAAGACCGTGGCGGCGGTTGGTTCCTCAGCGGAGACTCGGCCCATGGGTCGATTCTTATTTGTATCTAATGGTATCACGTCTTTTATCGTTCTACTCCAATCTTGATACTCAACAGTCATCTCTTCTCATGGTTCGTGATATATGAGATAGCTACAGACCACCCGTCCGTTGATCTGTTGTCCCACCATTCTATGAGAGCATCAGTTGCCTCTCGACATACTTTTCCCTTTTCATAGAACAGCAGGACCACTACACCCTTCACGATGGTGTCTCTCAACCAGCTGGATGCTCGCCACATCCAAAACATGAGTGAAGCCAAAACCCTGGAACCTCATTGGGGATATGCTGATCGCGCTCTCCCTTGCACAAACGATGAGGGATCTTGCGAGTATCTCGATCTGGTCTACTATGCCCACGATGTAGGCATGCTCTACTCCGGAATCCTTTGGGCTACTATTCTCGCAGTCTTCTTCCTTTGGGCTATTTTGCGACATGTCGGCAAACCCTCATCTCCGGCCACCACTCTTGGAGCGAACCCAAAAGCAGGTCTCGCCAGGGTCCGCAGCAGTCTCAGCTCGTTTACACGGCAATATCTCCTTCCAGGTGCCTGCCGGACTATCTTTGGCCGTACCACTCGCTTTCAAGTTGCTGTCATGCTGCTTCTCGTGGGATATCTCACTGTTTGGAGCTTTGTAGGTATGACATATCAGAAATGGGTCACTCCCGTCAAAGACATGCCCGGAGTCTACAACACTCGCACTACTCTCGGTCCTTGGTCTGACCGAGTCGGTATTCTCGCATATGCCCTGACCCCTCTGTCTGTCCTCTTGGCTAGCAGAGAATCCGTCCTTTCTCTCATCACAGGAGTACCCTACCAGAGCTTCATCTTCCTACACCGCTGGCTGGGCTATATCATTTTCCTTCAGGGTTCCCTCCACACAGTTGCCTGGTCTATTGTTGAGGTCCGTCTATACCAGCCTCAACCTAAGGTGGCTGCCGAGTGGATTGTCCAGGAATACATGATCTGGGGCGTCGTTGCCATGATTCTGTTACTCCTTATGTTCATCGGAAGCACCCCTTGGGGAATTCGCGCAACAGGATACGAATTCTTCCGCAAGTCTCACTACGTCCTCGCCATGGTTTATATTGGTGCCTGCTGGGGCCATTGGAAGCAGCTCAAGTGCTTCCTGCTTCCATCACTCCTGTTCTGGTTCGCTGACCGTGGATTCCGACTGCTTCGTACCGCTTATCTGCATTACCACCATCTCCCCTCGGGCAAGATGGGGTTTCAAGCTGCTCAAGCTGTTATCACTAGGTTCCCAGACGCCGAACATGGAGACATCCTTCGATTCGACCTTGAAAACGACCAGGACCCTTGGAAGATCGGGCAGCACTACTTCCTCTGTTTTACTGAGAGCAGCATCTGGCAATCACATCCCTTCACTCCGCTAAATGCTCCTGCCGTTGAGAAGGGTGTCGTGAAGCACTCGTACATCATGCGCGCCAAGGGCGGTGAAACCAAGAAGATGGCTGAGCTGGCTGCTAAGAAGCTCACGACCTCCGGGAAAGCCACCACTTCTGTCATTCTCACTGGCGCCTATGGTGAGACCACGATGAACCACGTTGCACCTGACACCAATGTTGTCTGTGTTGCTGGTGGCACTGGCATCGCCTATGTACTCCCTGTCCTCCTTGATCTCGCACGATCACCCATTTCCCGAGACCGCAAGATTGAGCTCATATGGGCCATTCGCCATGCCTCTGACGCTGGATGGGTTCGGGAGGAGATGGATCTTCTACAGCAGGCCCGAAAGGCTCTCAATCTCAGGATCCGCGTCTACGCTACACGAGACTCCAGCAGCAGTTCCAAGCTGCAGGTCAGTGACGAGAAGGATGTCACAGATGCTACCAGACAACTCGGTTCATCATCATCGTCAGACGTGATAGAAAGAGGCTGTGCATGCGGCAACGATGTCCCCGTTGCTAAAACCGGAAACGGTATTGTCGATGAGGACCGACGCCCTGACCTACCCAAGCTCATCAACGACTTTGTGAGCAACACCATTACTGGTCCCACGACAGTCTTTGCCAGTGGTCCCGGTGGAATGATCGGTGATCTTCGCACGATTGTGGCTGGGTGCAACTCAGGCAATAAGGTCTGGAGTGGCAATGAGCGATTTGACGTTGAGCTGGTTTGTGACGATCGTCTAGAATGGTAGGGTGTCTGCGCATGAACAGGATGAACCATTGTTTGGAATTGTGTGATTTGCAACTTTGAGATACCACTCTAGCGACTTTGCATTCAGATGGCGTTTTCGGGGCTACCAACGAACGCGTTGATTGGATAGTTTGTGTATACGGTGTTGGTAGATACATGCTGTTCATGGAGAGCCTGATGCTCAGGGACTTATCTATGGCTTGTAGACAGCCTCTTGTGGCATTTGGACATGATTTCAGTCGCTGAACACATGTGAATGATTGCACCATAATCGGCGGTCGTGGAACCCAAGGGCCTGAGCCTACCGTGATCATGCCTAAGCTTGCTTCACAAGCAGCCTTTGGCTCCTTCACAACATCACAATCACACTTGTCGAAACGTGGATGGACCCATGTGAGTACTTTTTTTAGTCTGCAGGCGATTGGGTACAACGCACAGTTTAAGCCTCATAAAAACATGCAGTGATAGTACAGAGCAGGTACTGCGCAAACAACGGACTGCTGTACCAAATTATCGCCTACAACCGCACCAGTCACTACGGAGTACGTGATATTGATGGGGCACCCATGACCCATGACGCACCCCCCGCACTCAAGTCACCACAAACACACACTCGGTCAAGCTGGCCCGAATACCGCCCGTCATCATGTTGTAGGATTCTGGTTGTTCCATAAGTTATTTGCCATGAAAAGACCCCGCGGCTCGTGACCCCATTCCCGTTGGCAGTTTAGCCTGAAGTGTCATGATGGGTCCTACAGCTATCCCATTTATCCCTATAAGTTACGGAGTCTGCTAAACCTGGCCGCATCTCAATCCAGTGCTCAATCATTTTGTTGTTTACTTGTTCTTTCTGTTCTATGCTAGGTTTGTTGGTGTGTGTGATATAAATACCTCTGAACCCTCGTATAGCCATTCTCAACGATACTCGTATTCAAGCATATACCACACGGTTTAGTGAGATCATCCATCATGGCTGACGCTCCTATTTCTTTCCTGCCCCTTGGAGCCATCATCCAGTCCCTTGTCGTCAACGGCATCAACATCGTCCAGGGCTTCCCCACGCAGGAGGACTATGAGAAACACAACTCCCCTTACTTTGGCGTGACTGTTGGTCGTGTCGCCAACAGAATTAAGGGTGCTCGCATTGACAGCCTCAATGGTAAGGAAGTTACTCTCGCCGCCAACGATGGACAGAACCATCTTCATGGCGGTAAGGTTGGCTGGAGCAGCCGCGTCTGGGACGGCCCCAAGCCTGTTGGAACTCGCCAAGTCCCAGGCGTAGAGGGACTGGAGGGTGGGGAGAGCGTTGCCTTTACACTCACCAGTGAGGATGGCGACGAGGGATACCCTGGCACCGTCCAAGTCACTGTGACTTACACAACCGGCACACAAAAAAACGTCGACGGCAAGGAAGTCATCATTCTTGCCATGGAATACGAGGCAAAACTCGTCGGTGGCGCTGACGAGACCGTCATCAACATGACCAACCACTCCTACTTCAACCCCAGCGGAAAGGAGACTATTGCCGGTACAGATATCACCCTGCCTACAGCCGACCACCTATCTGTTGGTAGCGATCTCATCCCCACAGGCAAGATTGAGCCTTTCCCCGGTGTCACCGCCAACAAGATCTTCACACTGGGCTCCCAGGAACCCAATATCGACCATTGCTTCGTCTTGAACACAGACCCTTCCTCTGTGCCTCTGGACACCCGCAATCAGTCCCTCAACCTCAATGTCAAGGCCCATCACTCCGGCTCCGGCGTGAACCTCGAGGTTCATAGCACTGAGCCTACCTTCCAGATCTACACCGGTGCTGGCATTGACGTGCCCGCCGTCAACGGTCTGCCTGCTCGTGGTGCTCGTGCCGGTTTCTGTTGTGAGCCTGCTCGCTATGTTAACGCCGCCAATGTACCTGAGTGGAAGAACCAGGTCTTGCTCAAGAAGGGCGACACATATGGTGCCAGAACCGTATACAAGGCGTGGGCTGATTGAATTGGATCACGAAGATGAAAGGATAAACTGCTAAATAGAGGCTGTTCTCAACGCCTAAATACCATAAGACAATTGGAGAAGAAAAACCAGATCACCGCTGCTCCCAGACACCGTTTTGTACAAAGTTTCTCGTGATGCATCCTGATAAATCACACACCGTCAACATAGACAGGTGAATCATAAGCATACAAAGCCCGTAGGCCTTAATCAGAATCACTGTCATCGTCGCCTAGGAACGCCAAATCCGCCCTGGCTCTCTTGCGTCTCGCAGCGTACGTTTCTTCTTCGTCCTCTTCGTCATCATCATTCTCGTTGCCATCGTTTTCTTCGGCGTCACTACCGCCGCTTTCGACGACCTTGGCACTCTTGCTCTTGCTGCGGCTTGCACGACCACGCCCCTCTACACCCCAGAGAGCACTCATCTCCTGCGCAGATTCAACCTCGGCTAGAAGCTCTCGCCTCTCTTTGATTTCGCGCGCCTTCGCTTCCGAGAAGCGGCCGTCCATTCCGATATCAGTGAGCATCTTCCTAAGGTGTCGAATCTTTGCTTTGGCATCATCGCCGTATTTCTTCAGCTCGTTGTGCCAAAGCTTTCTAACACCACACTTCGTAAGCTGACCCTGCAGTCGCTTGATTTCCTCGGTGTTAGGGTCGTCAGATGTAGTGACTTTCTTTGCGACAACCTTGGTACCCTTTACTGGCTTGCTGCCTACCTCTTTCTTTTCCTTCCTCTTGCGTTTCGGCTTTACTGGCTCATCAATGACATCGGAATATTCTTCTTCCTCGTCAACGACTGGCTTGTTCTCATATCCTTTGGAACCTTCCTCTCCATCTTCTGAGTTCTGTGGTTTTGTAGAACTTGTTGCCTTTTCACCTTCGAGCTCTCCATTTTCAACCTCATCATCATAATGTCCTGACACTTCAGGTTCAGATTTCATCACATCCTCTTCTTCGGGTTCAACGGCTTTAGACTTGTGCTGTGGTTCTGTTTTCTTTGGTGCCGTTTCCGTCGGCGCCGCTCGCTTTCGCTTCTTCTGCGGTTTCTCCTTCTCGCTGAGATCACTCAGTTCGCTGGATACGCTGGATACGCTGGATACGCTGGATACGCTGGGGTTAGATCCAAGGTCAGATTCGACATCAGACTCCTCCTTCTTGTTTGCCTTTTTTGACTTTGGTTTTGGTCTGGGCTTCATGACGCGTTTCTGGCGCTTGGGCTTTGGCTCAGGAGATTCAGCATTGGGAGAGGAGCGCTTCACGCCATTTTTGTCTTCTCCATCTGAATCCACATTTTTATTGCTGCCTGGAACCCATACATCCATAAGTTGCTCCTAAAACCTGTGTGAGTTTATGATGCAGACATGGTTCATGAGCCAAACATACCACTCTCTCCTTGATCAGACATTTGCTTTTTTGCTTCCACTCCGCATTCGAGAAAAATCCGTCATCAAGGCTGAGATTCTCCTCGGTTTGTTTGCGAACCTTGTTCACAGTAGTTTCGTCTGGTGTAGCTTGATAGACTCGATAAGTGGCATCAAGGAGCGCCTGCTCGATTTCATCTTCTGAGGGCGCCATACTTAAGTTTGGCATAAAATTGTTTTAAACCGATAAACGAGCCTTTGTCGGGGTCGCTTGAATAAGAGTGATTTGATGGTCATAGCATTTCACGCTGAGTAAGTCGAGTTGTTCGGTTTGAGTCGCGTTCAGACGCGCCAGGCTTAGAGCGAGCTGGGACGTTTATTGTGGAGACTTTTGTTTGGCGGGGGGCAGCTTTGGCCAATGGCAGCTGGTAGCGGTTCTGAAAACTCCATCCCTGTTAGTCGAGGTTGTTACATTATTAAAATGAACACAATAGAAGTGTCAATGTTTCTCCGTTTTTCGAGGAAACTATCGAATGCTCATGCAGTGACTAGTCATACTAAGGTGTCTGAAATGGACATATATGAAGACTGTTCTGTCTTGACTGGGCGCCCAACCTTTTGCCTGCCCGGTGGAGTGGCTTTTAGGTGTAGCTTGGCGTCTTTAAATCCGGGGACGACCCAAGGTAAGTATTTCCTCTTAGGCAGATTTCTTTATGCTTCAAACATCTTACATCATTAACCACCATCAGTTCAAAATGTCAGCTTCATTAGCTCCAGAGTGCAACGAGGTTAAAGAGTAAGTTCATCATATGTGACGGATGAGAGCTTCCATCTCATACAGAACTCTAGGCGGTATGATACGTGTTTCTTAAAATGGTACAGCGAAAGTATGTATGTATCTCAATCTCTACTGTGGCATTGAGCTGAACATATGTAGAGTACCTCCGAGGCCAAGAAAAGGACAACAAGGAATGTGCGGGCATGTTTAAAGAATACCAAACGTGTCTCAAGGTACTCACTCTTCTTTCAAAGGTTACAGACTTCCTGTTACTCACTTGCCACAGGTTGCTCTAAAGGATCGAGGTGTGGATAAATTAGTGCAAGAGGCCCGGGAAGAAAACAGAGAGAACGATCTAAAACACCTTGGGCCAACAAGTATGACATGTCCCTACTTCCCATAACCCCCTCTAAGCTACTAATATTGCTCTTAGAATAACGTGTATCTTGTGCTGCAGAAGACGACGTCCCGGATGAAGAAAATATGACTGTCCGGATCTCAGGTGATTAACAGACCCGGATATACCTGATGCATTACTCTCTCTACTCGACTTCTACTCGACTCCCATATAATTTTTGCTACCTTGCAATTCCTCCTCCCCGTCCGTTCCATATTATGCTCCTATCGTTTTTGCCTACCATGGTCATCCATCGCCTTGAAGGATGCGGTTTCAGGCCGCTCACACGTGATCTTAATTGATTAGGTGACCCACTGTTACTCGTAGTCTGTTCCATATTGCTCTTCAGGGATAGAACAATGTGTAAGGGGAACTAATCAACTTGATCTCTTCCATTGAGTTAGCAATGCCCCCTTAATCTACATCCTATTTCCCTTTATTAGTTCTAACACTCGTAGCTAAACGTTCTCGTCGTTATTCAGGACTGTCGACTTTGTGAACCTCCGGTTAACATTCGCTTCGTCCCACCAGCAAGCCCACTACCGACAGCTTGGCATAGTCTCTACTCCGTATATCTTCTAACCTTTTACCGGAGGACGGCATGTACTGCCACGAGGAATAGCGCTTCTATGCACCCCTTTTCTGTTCTGACGCTCGGCATTTTCGTCGCTGGTTACATTACTGCCCGTTGGGATCTCGTCACTCGTCTCTATGAGCTTGCCATCTTCGCTTGGGAAAACGGTGTTGTCGTGAGTCCATGCCCCTCCTTCTTGCGCAACCTCCTACAGGGCTAACCTATAACTACAAAGACACGGGCAGCGAAAGCCTTTGCTGCACTTTCCGTCCTGTTTCTCTCCATTTGCGCCCCAACTGTCTTCCTAGCCAGAAAAGAAACGAATCTGGTACGCCCGAATGCAACGTCCGAAGCCGCTGACAACGGCTAACAAGAACTGTTCAGCATCCAAGAAGAGCGGGAACTGGTGTCTCTGCGCGGGAACAACTCAGAAGGCGTGGTTCATTTTAAGAGAGACGTCCTGGTCGACATAGTTGCTTGTCATGGTAGAGCATGATGGGCTGATGAGAGTGTTCTGGCCGACGGACATTCGCAAGTCTGATCGCCCTGGTGTCGTGGTGGGATGGCGCAATTCCATATTGGATGTGTTTGTTGTGACCATTCTCGAAGATGTAGATGTTTGTTTGGTGTATTGCAGTACGATAGCAGGGGTATGCTAATTGTTTTCAGGCACGAAACACCGAATTTCATCTCAAAGCTGGTACTTTGTTCCGCAGCGAGCTTCACCCGACTAACCAGATCACCGATATGTGTGGTCATAGCTCAATGCATGTCCTTGGCCTCTCGAATGCCATCGATGCAGCCGCCGCAGACCCTTCTCGGTTCTGTGCTACGATCAGCTCAAATCCAAGGCAACCAAGGATTACATGCGCGAAGGCCGTCAGCGTACAGCTTATTCTATATGATCGACCTCAGCCCCTGGGGATGCAATACGTTTCGCTGAATCCGATTGCACTAGCGCTTGGTCATGATGGTTCCTTGTTAGGCGACATAACAGTGTCGGAAGGGGAGCAAGAGACTCGAGAGCGCCAGAAGAAAGAAGAGAACCGCAAATTGGTTGAGAAGCTCAAACAGCACACCATTTTCAAGCGAGTTCCTTCAGCACGCGACAGGGCCCTGCCCAAAATCATCAATCAGATAAACTGGTCCTGGGAGCTGGAGAAGACGTTGCAGAAAAATGTGGGACGGCTGGGAACAAGACCACGCCGAAGCCTTAGTGTGTCTGAAAGGGTTGTTGAGACAGCATCGACAATGCGAAATTATGTCATTCTTCAGTTGTGGACGTGGTTTACTCTCTACCTCTTCCCTACCATACGCAAGACCTTTGTCCTTGTGCTCATGGGCCACCGCGTTGTAGCAGAGATGCTGCTCTTGCTGCTTGAATTTCGAGCCAAGCCTGGTTATGCGGCCCTGAAAGATATATCGGCCACAGCACAACAGGTTGAGATACGACTACAACAGTTTTGCTATTGGCCGATGCAGTATATGAAATTGCGACAACGGAAAAACAACTGGGCTAGTGTCACGACTAGCCATCCAGATTATATCCGTTTCTACAACAGTTTATGGCTTGTTGCCAACGATGTCATCATCGGAATCGCCCTAGGTTCATATATCATTGAGAATGCAGACTGGGTTGCTGAGCAAATCGGGGATCTACTCCAGACCTACACGGTAGACGCACTTCAAAGCAGCATATCATGGCTCATGGGCTGGCCGGCTGGCCTCAAACTCAATGGTGAACTGGCGGCTTTCTTAGGAGACTTGTTCCTTTGGGTCATTGATTACTGGTCTAGTGAGTCTTGGGAACCTTCTCAGGAATGCATACCCTTTCTAACTTGGATATAGGTTGTATCGAAACTCTAACACCAGCATTGCCCCAGATGGTGTGGTTCATAGGGTTCTCCTCCTTTGCTGGAGCTAGCATGCCGATTGCCATGTTCTCTGATATGCTTTCCACCCTGACCATTCACATCTACTCGTTCTACCTTGCATCAGGACGTATATACCATTGGCAGCTCACCATTCTCCAGTCCCTGTTTCATCTTTTCCGCGGCAAGAAACACAACGTTCTTCGCAACCGTATCGATTCTTGCGACTACGATTTAGATCAACTCCTTGTTGGCACCATCCTCTTTACGCTACTCTTCTTCCTCCTGCCAACAGTCGCCGTCTTCTATCTCAACTTCGCCATCGCAAGGATGGCCATCATCTCTTTGAAGGCTGGCTTCGATACCCTTCTTTCATGTCTAAACCACTTTCCTTTATTTGCACTCATGTTGAGAATAAAAGATCCGAGGAGACTTCCAGGTGGCATACGATTTGAGCTCCGAGATAGCCATGACTATAGGCACGACAAAGCAAATAATGCTGATGGATTGCCGCCTACGTCTGTTATCTACCTCAAGGTGTGTGGTTTCCGATTAGTCGTATGCAACATAGCACGCTGACACCACTCTTAGTCGATTCCTCTGACATTCCGGATCATGTTCAACCAATACTTCCAGATGGCAGATCGCATCCGGAAGCACTATCTGTCACCAAAAGTTTTCTTCTGCTTGCTGACGGGCAAGTTCGTGCCGCCAATTAACCGCAAGAACTTGTACAGTCTACAATACAGCATGTTGCCCGCTCGTCGGGCAACCATCTGGGAGATGTGGAGAGCGCTCAACACAGAGACCAGACCAGCAAAGCGGATGCCGCTGCCTTACATCCCGCCGTTGTCCAATGCAGGTAGAAGAACCTCGGCGAATAATGGACGGGCTAGATGAATGGTAAATAGGAGAATTGCTTGAGTAGTAATGAACAATAGCTAGAAGTATCAATAAATTTTGTATGGATTGCTGTGAAAGCGAATAGTTCTGCTCGATGGGAAATGGTGTAACCCATGACTAGGCCTCGATCGATGCACAATTACCAGATCTGGCCGTCTCTCAGTTGATTGTCAGAAGCCCCTGCGGGCGTCTATCCTGACTCGTATTGTGCGAGTAATTTGTTGATCGTCATGAACTACAAGTGTTGGTCAGGCTAATGCCGGAGGCAGTCGTCATATCAATATTGTATGTAAATCGGCTATGCAGTTCGGTTGCAATTGCTTCCATCCTCTAATCTCACACACATGAAATATGATTGGAACTTTCATTCTTCCAACCCCACCTCCCCGGATTCACGGCCCTCTTGATCCTGCATCGCCCATGGGTTGATTCAGTTGGTACAGGTACAGTCCATACGACTTTATCTTTCATGCTGTACCTGCTTGTCTTTGTGTCTATGTCTATGTCTATGTCTGTTTACCTGAGCAAGCAAGTTGGGCTGGAACCGGGAGATGGCCAAACTCAGGTAACCAGGTACTCCGTACACAATGTTTCATAGATTGACTTGGGCGATTACAGTAGAGACCTCTCAGCTCAAACTCTAAAGTTAAGTTTCAGAAGTGGTTACCCAATCCGATGACGTAACATTCTCCAATACTCAACACCACTAGTTATTGTTTCCCACGCTGCACGGCGTTGAACTAAGACAAGCTCAATGGCTCCCAGACCCCTAAATACGCCAACCTTGTTTCCTCCTCGGCGGAGCCCAGAAGAAGTTAACAAGTTGCAAGTTGCTATGGCATACGAATGCTATGTCCGAAAATGTCTGTGCAAACTAGCAATGATGGACGAAAAGCTTGCCGATGGTTGGTTGCCAGTGTAACTTACAGGACACCGAGAGAAGTGTCTAGCGAAGCCATTGTCAGTATCTTCGAGGGTCCTTCTAAAGTCTTGATCGTAGGCTCCTCGAAGTCCTGTTCGGTCCACTCTACCAAATGGACGATACGCCGATGTGCTCTCATTCTCCATCGTCTTTTGCAACTTGAAGAATAGGCATTGACCCACCACCATTCCTACCTAGTAGGTATTCAAAGGGTCTATCCGTAGAACCCTCTCCAAGTATCCCCGCCGTACTTTCATCAACGAAGTACTCTGTACTTAGTATGGATGGTCAACTCCAGCTCTAAAGAATTGAACGGTTTATATAGTGGTGCCATCGTTTGGCAACAGCACCACGCTTGCAGCACACCCAACACCTCCCCTTTCCTGTCCCACGCCTTGTGACGCCCGTCAATTTATCACTGACGAATACTTGTCCTGCCGAACCATCCACCAATTCATCCCGTCCATCCATCTCGAACAGGCTATCCCCCAACCGCTCAGGGCAGGCAGCTCCACTCATCACCACCTTCAACAGCATCTTCCCATTTCTCATCGGCCCCATCAGGCGGCATTGACGTCACTACCAGCTGCTGGTTCGATAAGACCTCAAGTCGCGACCCTGAAAGCTGAGGGAGCGTTGCCAAAGTCGTACAGAGACGAGGGGTAGCAGTGCAGCGCTCTGGGGTAGTAGAAGCTAGAGGCACATTGGCATCACCTGCTGTGGCTTGTTTCACTTCCTGGTAAGTGATCGACACGTTCTCCCGGTCTCTTGACACTGTTATGCGTATATATCTCCAAGGCTGGGGAGATCATCCTCGGCCCAGAGTCCCTTTATTACGCCCTCATCAGAACGTGAATTTGGCCTCCCAGTTCTCCGATTCATGCCTGTTTTTGTCATAGGTCAATTGCACTACCCATATAAAGTCCTTCTCGTCCGCTTTCTGACACCATCTGCTGTAACATCATCTTGCACATTTCTTCCGAGCAGGGCATATGAGGGAACTCGAACGCTACAACTAGTATTAACACCGTTCGTAATGGAAACACAGGTCCAAACAACGACCCATCAGCACGACCCCTGGGCTGCCACCCATCAGGTCATTCTTCGATCAGCCACCATGGATCCTAAGCAACGTTTTTATAACCGTTTCCTGGAGAGTGTTACAGGTAAGAGTGGATGTCTAGGTATTCAAATGCCCTCGATTGCCTAATCTCCATGTTGCGTAGTACTCCAAGACCTGATCGACGAGCTGCCATCCATTGCAAGTGTCGGTGGTGAGCGCCAGGAGGCCATTGACCACATTCTAGCCAGTATCGCCAAGCTACAAAACGAAGTGTCAGATGCTGCCGATGACACACCTTCTTATGATAGAAAACAGTACTCCGAGGTAACACAGCTGGCCTCTTTGACTCGCTGCTTTGACTGACATTCACATGCTCGATAGACCATCAAGACTCTCCAGGACAAACTGAACGAGACAATCACCAAAATCACACCAAAGTCAAAATTTCAGTTTCGTCGTAAGACCGACCACGTTGATATGGGCGCTCCTGAGAACGACCCTCGGCTAAGCCCGGGAAGCTATTCTCGGGCCAAGCATGATACGTCCATTGCATCTACCATCGTCAGTCCTCCTTCGGCGGCAAAGCAAGACACTATCAGCGAACTACCTCCTAAGGAAGCGTACAAAAATTACAATGAAGAGATGGCTCGACCAAGCGCATCTTCCCTTCGTGAGCCCAGCTTCTCGGCTGCCAAGAATATTAGCATTTCAAATCATTCAGGGCTACAGATTATTCTACCGTCTTCAGCGTCCCGTGCCACCTCTTCGGGCAGCCTCACTGATCTCAAGAATTGTATCATCGACATGTCTATTCCGACATCCTCGGGCTCAGCTTTCCCTGGCCTCGCTATTAAGAACGTGTCCAAGAGCCTCATCGTCGGTGGTCGCGTCAATGGCGCAGTCCATATCACAGGAGTGTCTGACAGCACTATAGTTGTTGTGGCCAGGCAAGTACGGATTCATGAGTGCAGTAACGTGGACATCTATCTGCATTGTGGCAGCCATCCTATCATCGAGGACTGCTCAGGCATGCGATTTGCGCCTCTACCGAAGCCCTATGTAAGATAAATCTTAGTATATGAATAGCTATACTAACAGGCGCATAGATGACTGACGCTGACGAGCCTGAAGAAAATCAGTGGGATCAGGTCGATGACTTTAAGTGGCTCAAGGCTGGTCACAGTCCTAACTGGACCACTCTGTCCGAATGCGAAAGGCTCAGTGATAACCTTTGGAGATCTGTCGTCCCTGGCCAGCCTGGTGTCAGTGTAGAGGAGTCCTTGAAAAAGCTGGGTATTCCATGGAGGTGATGACCATGATGAGCAGTTAAAGCAGGAAATTCATACCCAGCCACAGGCTTCGTATCTGCAGATTAGGTAGAACGCAACGCGCAATCATAAATCCTTTTATCTAATGCGAAACTCCAAACACCCTGCTAATAAATCAAGATGACAACCTTTGCTAAAAGTGATACTCTAATTCCAAAAATCATACGTGACCCATCGTAAGAAATATTGTACGTGTATCATGACTCCATCTTGTCACCAGCGCTGACTTCATCTTTTCGATCTCTTCCGGTGGCTTCGTCTCTTAATCGTTGTAACAATGCTCGTTGTTTCTCGATGCGACTTTCAAGGTCACGGATCTCGTCATCCTGCTCGGCGATGGATCGGTCCATGTCCGGGAGCTCACGGACCTGTGCCCGAGCACGCTGCAGCTTGTGTTTCAGACCATCCGTGGCTCCAGGTACATCTTTGAAAGACAATGTAGGTCCAAAAGCGTTGTGACCGGTGGTCCCCGGTGCAGGCTCAGTAGTGATTCCAGCCGACGACTGAATACCGGCACGGACGCGGGCGAGGACGAGAGAGAGCTCGGAAAGGGCGTCTAGAGTATCCGGAGAGAACGTGGGCGGGAGGGCCAATGGGTGTGGGCCAGATGCGGATGCAGGCGCAGATGCAGATGCAGATGATGGAGACATGGTCTGTCGTTCTATGATATGACTCGATTCAACCTTGACTTTGACCGCTCGAGGGTTCGCTCGGGAAGGATGGTGGGAGAGAATCAGGCGACGTAGGTGTGGATGCGGTGTAGTACGATATCGGCAGGCAGTTCAAGGTGAGTGAGTGAGTGATACTGATGGCGTCGTGTCTCTATTGCATACAGCTCGGGGAAATAGGCCGAGTGGGTTCCCTCAGCCTTGCACAAAAGCTCGTAATATTGTCAAGTTTTATCACAGATGGTGGTGGGCAAATGGAAAGGATCGATTGGGCCGATGGGCCGTTGTGTTGTTGGGTTGACGGTCCGAAAGGAGAGGGGAAAAGGGCCAAAGGCCGACAGTGTGAGCCCATCATTATACGTTACAAAAAGGATTTTTATGTATACGACGCACCGTGTGAATACAAATCATGGCTGGTGAGTGACATGACATAAACCCCCACCACCACTACGACGTTTTTTCCTGCAAAATCATCTGTCGTGTCTGCGCCCATCAAATCACGCATCATTTCTTCTACTCAAGACAGGCCCCGAGTTACTCTCCGTCTTGTCCTTATCTTCTTCCTAGAGCCTCTTCTTTCTTCTTTATACCTCGTCTATTTCTTTCTCATTTTCCCTGGTCCTCTTCTTCTTTCTTCTCACTGCTTCTTCAGTGCAAGAAAAGAAGAGAACCAACAAACAGTAGTCATCATGTCCAAGACTGATCAAAAAGCCTGCCTCAGTACGTCGTCATGCCCCGCCCCCTCCAAATTCCAACAAATGATATTTTCATGCCCCGCGATCGCGATAGCAACAGCCGTAGCTACCATGGCTCGTTATTCTCTGAGCAACGTTTGAAGACAACTACTCCCGTCGCTCAGGAAATGTCAATTGTCTCGCGACCAGATTGGATTGTTACATCGTGTTTTGTCCTCATGTATCTGGAGCTGGCTTGGCTAATCATGTTGTTTTTGCATTCTTATAGTCGTCATTGACGGTTGGGGCATTCCCTCTGCCGACAGCCCCAAGGACGGCGATGCCATCACCAACGCCAAGACCCCCGTCATGGACGCTCTCTACAAGGACTCCAAGGGCTACACCGAGCTCGAGGCCTCATCGCTGGCGGTGGGACTTCCCGAGGGTCTCATGGGTAACTCTGAGGTTGGACACTTGAACATTGGTGCTGGTCGCGTTGTGTGGCAGGACGTTGTCCGAATCGACCAGACCATCAAGAACGGCCAGCTGGCCCAGAATGATGTTATCAAGAAGACTCTCCAGAGTGCTGCTGCTGGAAACGGCCGACTACACCTCTGCGGTCTTGTTTCCCACGGTGGTGTGGTAAGTCATATCATATACAGTTCCTTCTTTCAAGTATCAGTCACTTACACTAGAGCAGCACGCCAAGCAAACCCACCTCTACGCTCTCCTCAAGGCTGCCAAGGAGTATGGTGTGACCAAGGTCTTCATCCACTTCTTCGGTGATGGCCGTGACACCGACCCTAAGTCCGGCGCCGGCTATATGCAGGAACTTGTCGATACTGCCAAGGAGATTGGCATCGGTGAGATCGGTACCGTTGTTGGCCGATACTTCGCCATGGACCGCGATAAGCGTTGGGACCGCCTCGAGATCGCCCTCAAGGGTCTCGTCCTCGGTGAGGGTGAGGCCTCTGAGGACCCCGTTGCTACCGTCAAGGCTCGATATGAGCGAGGCGGCGATCTTGATAGGGATGAGTTCCTCACTCCCATCATTGTTGGTGGCGATGAGCGCCGCATCAAGGGTAGGTTCAGTTTCAAATAGTTGCTTTTCAAAGACGACCCCTAACGGCAGCACAGATGACGATACCGTCTTCTTCTTCAACTATCGATCCGACCGTGTCCGTCAGATCACCCAGCTTCTTGGCGATGTTGATCGATCTCCTCTTCCCGACTTCAAGTACCCCAAGATCAAGCCCCTTGTCACCATGACTCAATACAAGGGTGACTACCCCTTCGAGGTTGCTTTCAGGCCCCAGCACATGGGTAACGTCCTCGCCGAGTGGTTGGGCAAGCAAAACGTTGAGCAGGTCCATATTGCTGAGACCGAGAAGTATGCTCACGTCACCTTTTTCTTCAACGGTGGCGTTGAGAAGGTCTTCCCTCTCGAAACCCGTGATCAGTCCCAGGATCTCGTCCCCTCCAACAAGTCCGTCGCCACCTACGATCTTGCACCTGAGATGTCTGCCAATGGTGTTGCCGACCAGGTTGTCAAGCGCCTGGGTGAGCAGAAATTCCCCTTCGTCATGAACAACTTTGCCCCTCCTGACATGGTTGGTCATACTGGTGTCTACGACGCTGCCGTCATCGGCTGTGAGGCCACCGACAAGGCCATTGGAAAGATTCTCGAGGGCTGTAAGAAGGAGGGCTACGTCCTCTTCATCACAGCCGATCACGGCAACGCTGAGGAAATGAAATTCCCTGATGGCAAGCCCAAGACTAGCCATACCACAAACAAGGTGCCCCTCCTCATGGCCAACTACCCCGAGGGCTGGAGCCTCAAGAAGACCGACGAGGGTGTTCTCGGTGATGTTGCCCCTACCGTGCTTGCTGCCATGGGTCTGCCTCAGCCCGAGGAGATGACTGGCAAGTCTCTTCTCCAAAAAGTTTAATGTTATGACGTTGATGAGAGCACGTGTCTAAAACAAGAGTCCCTGGGATGGTGTAGCAGTAGTGGATGTGGCATTAGCGATTTGTGGTTTGTTGGTTATTGTTGCGTGTGAGTCGATGCGATGACTCTGGAGTTGAGGGCGGCAGCGTTAGAAGTTATGCTCGGTTACATAGACATAGAGTCGTAATCCTAAGAGAGTAAAATGACCAGTAATAGAGACGAACAGCATTGCCTCTTAAGTTTCTTGCCTGTATCGGTACAAATATCTAAGGGAATTGGTGCGCTCTGAGGCCGTCGATAAAATGGATTGATAATACCAGTTCTGAAGGGGTGGATCAAGGCACCGATGCGTAGACCTTATGGTCCATACTTTCTGCTTGTTTCCTGTATTTAAATCATACAAAGAAAACGGCATTGAAGCATTTACAACAACCAGACTACCCTATACTGGCTAGCAAATTACCACAAAGACAATTCTAGCCTAAATCTCCTCTTTACATGAAGTTCGGTGTGTGATATGGGAATTAAGGTTAGGTGGTTAGTGATCTCTCAATCTTCAAAACCAATAATGCCCTTTCTTGGCAGCTGGACTTCCCATATCAGCTAGACATAATTGTCCCATCATATGGGATAATATACCGACAGTATGTGTACTGCACGAATGTATTTCTTGGGTCAAATCATGATAGAATAACAAAACCCGAACTAAGTCTAGGTTGTTCGAAATTGGCGACAGGTGAAAGGGGTTGGAAAAGAAACAAAAATTGAAGGCGTCATAAAAACACTGGATCTTTACCGCTTCATCATATCGTATAAGATTAACTTAGCCAAAGACCGATAAGAGCAAGACATACTATTACCCACTTCAAGCAGTTAGGGTGACAACACCAAGCCGAATCAGTTGTATGTGCAGTAATTCACCCGTAAGGAGGAACAGTGAGATACTGTTACAAGTCCCTGTGAAACCGATACAAGAACCAAGACTAGCGAACTGTAGTCTACCATAGTGAGTAATGAACCAGGGTCTTTAGGGCCAGGTCGCCGGATGGATACAAACAAGTTGAGTCGAACCCCCGTTTCCTATCACAGGGGAACAGGTGTTTTCACATGCAAAAGACCACTTTCGTCTGCTATGGTAACAGGATTTCCGAGGGACTAAAGTATGGGGAAAGTGGTAGCGAAGCTAGATCAAAGTCGAGTCTTGAGATACCTGACTTCACCAGATTGGATGAGTGAAAGGAGAAGGAATCGTGATGGTGGGTTATCAAAAGCATATCAACTGCAGTAACTTCATAACACCATGGAGGCTCAACTTAACACCAAAGCTGTTTAGCCAACGGTGTACACGTTCAAATCTGGTGCCGCGTACGAAAGGGTCAGATCACAGATCAGCTCCCGCGTCCTGGGCGATCGGAATCCACAGTGCTTCAGATCTGTGCAACCTCACGAGCCACATGCTCCTCTCTCTACTCTGTACTTCGTCACAATTCGACGATCGCCCAGGGGTTATGTGTGGCTTCGAACAGCAGATATCTGCCAGGGACGCTCGAACAGCATCCTTAAAACATCCTAGTGGTCAAGGGACGACGGAGGTCCCGCTCCGGCGGCCAAGGGTCCCTTAGCTCACGCATCTAGTTTTGAGGGAGCCAGGAGAGGAAGGGTCCAGCCTGCCAGTGTGCTTTGCTGTCTTGTTGGTACGTACACGTACCAATTCTGGTGACGATCGTGGAGGAATGGCAAGGTCCCGAAGATCGAGCGGAAATAAGCAACAGCCACAAAGTCGAGACCTTCGACCGAATGCTAGGTTAGACCTATCGCAAAGCAGTGAATAGTCAAAGAAGTAGAAACACACGTGCTCTGCCCCTCAACCGCCGTGGCTCGTGCATATGTATGACAAGACTTGGGTAATTGAGTGTGACGACGGCCGCACTTGTAATACAGCAAATCTGTAATTTAGCTTCTGTGCTGTGCGCTGTAAAGAACTGGTCCATACTGCTAGTCATGAAAACGAACACGGAAGCTCATCCATCCGTTGCAAGTGGTCAAGATGTTTCGCACATCGTGCGCACATCTGTAATGCCTAGTAGAGATCAAACCATGGGCCGTCCCCATAGATCTTGAAAATTATTCCGGGTGGGGGGCTAGGATGTTTGTGCTTCGCCATGATGGTGTAAAGTAAGGGTTTTGTGATCTTTCGATTGTACGATGCAATAGAGTGATCGATCTCTGATAAGAACAAGATCCCAAGTACAACCATCAAGATTTGCGTTTCATCTCGCAATCTTTCCTTCATACCGGAGGCCACGACACTTCGCCTACAGCTTCGTGCCTGATGATGGTCTCGAGCGAATCCACCATTCATCAACAAGTTCATCCATTGCGGACCCAGGGGGCAGCGATGTCGACGATAAACGAGTGATCAACATGGAGATTGTTCAAATCCCCATCAGCTGGGGACCGCGTCTTGGCATAAGGAGTGAGTCAAACCTCAATAAAGAGGGTGCCTCTAGATTTCTCTTTTCAGGGACGTGGATCGACACTTGTGCAAGAAATCAATCTCCCAAACGAAACAAGGAGTTGGATGTTGTCGATGGACCCAAGCCATATTTGCTCAAGCCTGTCCCCGATCCAGCTGCAGGGTCGTACCGTGGAGCTCGATCCGAGCTACAACTGCGTTTCCACGAGATCGGGAAGATTGAAGTGCCAATCTACCCAATCAGAACGTATTCGGTCGCTTACATCCGAAAGAGTTGTGGCAATGCGCGATAGAGGTGTACATACAGATATTGCCACTCGAGAGATGGATTTTTGCGGGTTGAGAATTCGAATCGCATCCCAGGCACCCTAGGCATCTTAAAAGTTTGGCATATCCTATTGCCACGGACAATCGGGTTTGCGGTGTGCATCTGATCGGAGATACATTCTTGGTGTTGTAGGAATCTGCCCCTGTCCATCAAGCTTGTGTAGGAGCGGATGGAGAATCGTCGCGATTGGACGATTAACATTGTGCTGTCAGTCTCGTGACTTTCTTCAGAAAACCCGTTAGAAACCTTAAATATAAGGCATTACTGTCACAGTATTCTTTCTGGCTTTCATCCGTCACCCACTACGTAGGTCCTGGGCAAAAACAAGGAATCGAGATTCCGGTCTGTAGAAACCATTCGAAATGTTCTATGTAAGCGCTCAGGGGACTTGACCTTGCAAGGATCCTGGATTTCCTCACTCGGATGACGGATGGACGTCACATGGCAGATGATCGGCAAATGAGAGCCTCAGTTGGGTAGACAATGACAGGTTTCTAGGGGTTTTGGCTCGACTACATACATCGTGCCACATCGCACGCCGGAAAAGGCTAGAATCTCTACTCTGAGCATATTGGCTCGCTGTAAACTGCAACAGACAAGCACTGCAGAGGCATCACGAAATTGAATATAAAAAACCTGGAAAGGGTTTTGGGACGTGCATGGGCCTGCCATGGATTAGGTACACCGTTAGTCCGATTCCCTGGTGATTTATGTCAGGATATCCCACACATCAAAAGAGAGCATCGTGAGATGGTAAGGTGAGTGAGTAGGTGCGAGATACTTGTTTAGACAAGCAAGGAAAGGAAACTGACAGATAGCAAAATAGAATGGCGCGATCGCAGATGTTTGCCAGTGGGTATCTAGCAACCACCACAGCCCATTTCCCTGACTCTTTTATTCCGTAGTTGACTCGGACTGTGTTGGACTTCAGAACCGCCGGCTCTTCTGGCGGTGTCTTGAGCAGAACAATAGGGCTATTTGATAATTCGAAACCAATAAGAGATCAGGGGACTTGACGCGTATCCAAGATACCGAAGCTATTTGGGAGACACCATGTGAGCTGATAGTCAGTTCGGTAAATGAAAAGCATCCGGCAAATGCACAAAGTGCCAGGTTCTATTTATTAGCACCCGTCGGGGGTCTGGAAGCCTTCAGTCCAAATTGCCTTGGTCAGGCCTGAGCCGATGACAGACAAAAACCAAGATCATCAGCCAACTTTGCCTCCAAGGTGAAAGAAAACAGGGCAGCTCGCTTAATAGAAATTATGGAAGACACCGGGTCTCACTTTTCTTTCATCCAATAAGCCGATTCTCCATTGGTCAAGATATGCTCTTCTAGCCCCCGCGCTCAGACAAAGCCAGGGTGTAAGCGAAGCGACGGGAGGTGACAAGTCAGAGGGGTGTGATCGTAATAGGATTCAACAAGGACCCTGGAAGTCTGCCCGCCCAGATATGAACCTGGTCCCGAGCGGGTCACGGAATAGAAACATGAGCGGGCTGGCGTGGCCATTGAACGAAGGGAGTGAACGAATTAGAGGTCCACACAATCAAGTGGTGCACCGAGGCGCTAGTTGAGTCCGCTAGAGGAGGTCCCTGTTTTTGGCTTTTGCTGGGTCCGATGGTCTCTGATCTTTATGCTTCTCCAACGACTTGGAAATCGGAGCAATGAGGGCTCGATCGACCATTCTAGCTCTTGCATCCTCGTCCCAACCTGGCATCCTCGCTCAACCCAACCTTCCCCCCTCGCCGCCTTCGCCTTGTACATACTGCTTGTACCTTGGTACTGTGAACGGGTGCCGCCGCGGCGCCCCGGCACTCGGCTGCCCTGGCGGGTGCGCATCTGTCTCTACTGCACCAGGAGTGAAGACAAAACTCTTCTGCATCTGGTGGAGGCCCTGAATGCCCTCTTCCCACTGCTCACTGCCCACTGCCACTGTCTCGAATTTGCCTCCAAGACTCGCCATCGGCCTTCAGCCTTGATAAGATTCCTCCTGTTAAGTACCTTCCTAGGACGGGTTTTCCGGCTTGTGGCTTGTTTACCCTTCTTGTTTCTTGAACTTAACTTGACTGCTGAGCTCTTCAGGTTCAGCTTGGACTCCTAAGCAACCCCAATCCCGTCCACTCGTCTAAACCTTCTCTGCCCCCTTCAGCTCCGTGGAACGGCAGTAAGCAGGCGCTTCTCCTAATTCCAGCTTCTTCATACCCCTCAACTTCAGTACCACCTTGGTGCCACCCTGGTCTACTCATATATCGGCCGTTGGAATACTGACTCCACCGCTTGCTCTTTCTTCTTTCCATCACATCTCAGCCTTTGAAGCTTTAGTATCTTTGTTATTTCTGCACCGCATAGGCTTCCTGTCTTCACTACACGACACTCGAGGAGGCAGCTTTTTACTTGATCGGCATTTCGTATCAGCACATCACCACGAACGCGCCTTCGAGGCACCGACTTCAGTAACTCGCACAAACGATCTTAAATTCACAATCAAGCAGCAAACTACAAGAAATACTAAGTTACAGGGTGTTGCATTGTTGCAAACCTGTTCCGAGCCATATTGGAGCACCAACAAGGTCTGGCACATCGAACGATTTCTCCACGGTAGCGAATAAGTCAAGCTTCCAATAGCTTCCTCGGTCGACAAAAGATCACCAGCACTGAACGACTGCGACTCTTTTTCGGGTGGATGCAACCTTTGTTTGTGGCTCGGCTTGACTGTGGAGATAAGTTCTGGTTTGCGCCAACTCAATACCACGCACGCACGCACATACAACGACGCTCTTCGGAAAACCATCAATCAACGTCCTGTTAAATCGGAGATTTTTTTTTTTTTTTTTTT